>JASSUY010013431.1:0-30090 GCA_032466535.1 Forpus xanthops | reverse complement strand
GTGCGTTATACCCCCCCCCCCCCCCCCAATCCGCCGGCACCGCACAGCCCCTGGGACCGGTCCGGGGCCAGGCGGTGGGAGGCCCAAACCGGGATCTTGCCGCGGTGTTCCCTGCCGCCGGGCCATCACCGAGCTTCCGCAGCCGGTCTGGACAGACAAAGGCAAAGCGGTCAGGGGTGACAAGGGGAGCAGCGCCCCGGCCGCCTACCCCGGCCTTTGTCCGTTCCCACTGCCCTGCCCCGATTCGGGTGGCAGCCCGATGGGTTCTCCCCCGGCAGAGCCCCTCATCTCTGCAGGTACTCGCAACCCGGCAGGAGCAGCGGGAGGCAAAGCGGCCCCACGCCTCCGTGACGCGGGCCCAAGCTCGGCGGCTGGTCCCCGACACTTGTTGACAGGGCGGGGAGACGATCTTTCCCCGCAAAAGCAGCGCTGGAGCCGCTCCACCACCTCACTTGAGACGCGTCAGAGTTTGGCCTGGTGCTTGGGCCTCCATAGCGGTGCCTGAGCCCTGACAAAGGATTCTTGGAAGACTTCCCATCCCCTCTCCTACTCTGACAAGTTTTAGCAGTTATCTGCTTACTGGCTGCAGGAGTGATGCAAGAAATCGTGCTGCTCAGGCTGAATCTGAGTGCTTAACCCAGAAGAAGAGGTCTCTCTCCCTTTCGCTCTCTCTTGCACACAACTTACAGACTAGTTCCATGTAAAATCCCCATCCTTGCCTTGAAGGAGAAGCACTGCAAAGCAACCATAACCGACTCACTTCTGATGCTTCTTACCTGAAGAAAACAACATGGGCTGCAGGGTTTACTTAGGTAATGGTGTAAGTATAGGTTGGGGTTTCAACTGAGGCCTCCTAGGTTTAGAAAAGCTTAGGGCTTCAGCACGGAAGGAAGCATCTGCACAAGTCTTTCAGAAGACAATTGTGAATTTAAAGAATGTAAATGAAACATACGAAAAGATTCTTCTGCTTTGAGAAAGAATAACGCAGCTGTAAAGATCTGCCCACCACAGAACACCACAGATCTACAGAACTTGGATCCTGATATGGGAATGACTCCACCAGTAAATGCACAGTTTTACAAAATAGAACAACAATTAATTATCTGTTCATCGTGTCAAATTCTCGGCTGTTAATTTGCCAGTGGTCATTTTACCACATGCACTCCAGGTAAAGTTCCCAGCATGGAATTTTTCATCTCCATGAAAATCTAACAATACCGGCAATTGATAAGCTTTGTATTCAGTAGTAAACCAAGAAACTGCCCGGCGATGTCAATCCAGCCATTCTCATAGCGGAAGCTACCAGCCAATGATTGGAAACTGTAAGATTAAAGTGTAGGACTTCCATAACCACAGGGGGAAAGCTTCTGTCACATCTTTGCATACTCTGGGCTAGCTGCAATCACGTAATTTGGCTGCTTGGCTTTCACCATATTTCCCCTGTAACACAAGGCTAATACTTAGGCAGCTAGCTATAGATACATCCTTGTGTACATCCTTCTGAGTGGAGATGATGAAAAGTGACAAATGATGCAATTAGCTCTCTATCCTTACATAACATGTTTACACAGGCATTTTAAACCACACACCATCCTCACAATATCTCAACCCTCAAGTCTGCTTGCTCTACGAAATGGATTTGACAGTCCTATTCATGACCATCTCAACAGGAGTGCACAGAAGAGACAAACGTTAGGAAATACGAATCTGCTACTTACAAATGTGAGTGTGAACTCCAAATAAAGCTGCTTTGCTCATACCTCCTTAAAACACTGCATCTCTACATACTTGCTATCCATCAGTTCTGACATTTCTCAGTCAAGGGAAAAAACGTCTGGAACAGTTTATCAATTTAAAAAAATGTCATAACCGGGTTGCCCTAAGCTCATTTTAGATATTGTGATGGTTTCTCTTCAGACACTCATGGCTCTCAGCTCGCCCCTCAGAACTCTCTCTCGCTCCTTTCCCCATGCAGTGCAGGCGAACCTGACCCTCGATGTCCCTCACTGTTAGGTGAAGTTGGTGTGAGCCCTCGTTGCCGGAGGGGGAGGGAGGGGGGGCGGGGGGGACGGGCTGGGGCTGCCACATGACTGTGGGAGGTGGAGAAATGGGGAAGAGGAGGGGAGTGGGACCAGATCCGGCCGAGCTCTGCGCATCTCCCAGAGTGTCTGGAAAACTTAAACGAGTAGTCGTGCAGCCCTTTGGCAGCTGGAGCTTGTACGGCTGCCACTCGAGGGGTAACAGAGGTCTCCCACTTCTTGGCAGCTGTCTGAGCCATGTTTGACCAGATGAGTCAGGCTTTAGCCAAACTCTCAAGTCAACATCAACTTGTGCAGGGACAGGGGCTGGGGACTTTTTGTTGGGTATTATTATTACCACTACTATTACTATCCTTCCAGCCCACCTGATTATGGTGAGGGCAACCCCTTCTAGACTATCCTTGGGGTGCATGGGCTGAATAAACCCTAAGTCTTTCCAGGGAGAAATCAAGGTTTCTCATACAGCAAAACAGAAGCATCATGAACTGAACTGGACTTCGGGGCAGGTCCAAAGGACAGTCTTTTTCTAAGATTTAGAGGGTAGATATCTTATCTTGAGATAAATGAAGTTTAAAGGGACCACTGTGCTCTGAGTGCCAAATCAACACGAACAGGAGGGAAGTTTGATCATGAGGCAAAATTTTCCAGTGGCTGCGTTTGTGCGACCCCGACAGCAACCCAAAGCCCCAAAGCCTGCCCGTGCTGGAGGGCTGCTCTGCAGGGATGACATGTTACAAAGACGGGGCACAAGCACTTTTCCTCCTCTTTGCCCCCGTTGGACCCATCTCCCTCGGGGAGGAGGCGAGTTGGCCACGGCAGAGTCGGGAGAAAGTGGGAGCCCCGCACGGACGGGCTGTGACCCAGGACAGCAGCTGAGCTGCCTGCCTGCTTGCTGCTCTGCCTATGGAACCCAGAGCTTCGCCTGCCCACTCCTTGGGCTCGGGGCCGAGCTGGGCAGCCCCAAAACTCCAGCCGCTGCCTGCATTCCTGCCCAGCGCAGGGCTGCCGTGGCCTACGGACTGAAAATTGAGCCTCACTGCCTTTGGGAGTACGGGCAGCCCCGGCTGCCTGACGGCTTTACAGATCTACCACACTTTGCCTTGTTTTCTTTTTTTTTTTTTTTAGGAATCTATGCAGCAAGGATCTTATCCATATTTCTACCTTTACAGAAGGCAGGGCTTGCTATGAAGGTATGATAAAAAAACACCCGGAAAACAAAGGGCTGTGCTCTTTGACTTGAGAGTAAATCCTGGTCACTGAGAGTTGTGCTCGGTGCAAGAGATAGCCCCTGTCCAGGGCAGCGTCAGAGAGAGCAAAATCTGACCTTTGCCCACTATTGTGCCCTTCTGCTCCTGAGTCTGTGGAAACTTCCCTTCCCAGTGAACTTTCCAGAGGTGCCCAAGGGGTGGGACAGGAGGCCTGAACCCTCCAGACAGCATGTTCCAGTAGTTATCTTTAGGCTTCAACTGCCTGGTGAGAGGAAGGCAACGGCTTAATCCGAAAATCCTAATATTTACTGTGAGAAAGGGGGAAAAAAGTGAGGAATAGAAACAGAGAACGCTGACAAGTCACCTTATGCCATTCCTTATCCCCCAAACCAGTACTGGGCAGGAGGGATGAGAGAGGCTGCAAGTGGCAGAGTGGCAGGCACAGGAGCTGAGCCTGAGTCACTACCTACCTCAGCACTGCTGGTTAGTAAACAGGGTGTTCAGGAAACCTTTCGGTGACACCCAGCACCTCTTTGGAGATGGGACTGAGTGGCTCAGGAGCACACTCTGCCTTTGTTTCTGCCCCCTTGCCCCATTCCCACTTGCATTTGAGGGTTCCCGGATAATGGGAACTCAGCTGCCAGACGAGCAATGGCTTGTGATTGGGTTTGCCTCTCGCTTTTTGTGACCTAGAGCTACACTAGGACAGGCAAATAATATGCTTATTTTAAATAGAGTATTTCATTCAGTACCTCAAGATTAAGGTATTCCTGTCAGATAAGCTGTCAGTCACTAACTACTTAGACACCACATTGTGGAAGCCTGGTATCCCTGGTAAAGATGATACATATCATGTAAACCCCATCAACAAGATCAAAGTCTTCTTCTTTAATAGGATCCAATACATGACAAACCTCATTCCAATCAAATCGTCCGTAAATGAATTCAAGATGAATATGTCATAGAATAATGTGACAGTGCAATCACATGGGGTCAGGGGTTGTTGTTTCAATGAGAGACTCGTCAAATATTAATTCTGGAACCTCCAAATGAATAGGCATTGAGCAGGATTAGGCAGATGCTGGTGGGGAGTTGTGTCGCTGATTTTTGTGTATGCAAGTATGTTAAACACTAAGCTGAAAAAAAAAAGTTTCCTTTGAACTTTAAAAAAGGACATATTTTAACTTACTTGACTTTTCCAGGATGTTTCTGTAAAGTCGTTTTCTTTTCCTCATTACAAGGGGATTCTTGTGCCTCGTTTCCTGACTTTGTTCCTGTTTGGGAAGAGAGGTGGAAAGTTATAAGCAAAACCATTTGTGTGTGATATGAGTAAGGCATTATATGGCTCGGGTATTATGGATTAAAAAAAAAAAAAAACCAAAAACAAAGTACAGGAGATAAGCAGCTAGGGTGGGGGGAAAAGAAGCTTTCTCTGAGGGGAAACTGGATGCTGTTTCCCCAGCAAAGCAGCACATGTTTTATGGAGTCATGAAGTTTCCATGGTTAATTTAGGAAAAAAATATGAAAGGACATCTTTTCAGTTCTCCTTTGATCTGACATTCACCTTCTGGCAGGCTATTGTAAGGCAGGTTTTTACTAACTCGACTATATTGGTTACAGATCCTTCCCTCTCAAAATTAAATTTTGGACTCTCTGCGAGCCTCCAACGCAAGTTGTTGTCTCAGCAAGGATTAGTATAGTACCACCCTGGCACTTCTCTCTGCCTATAATTTTCAGCTTGCTCTTTGCACTTTGCAAGGCAGAGCACTGCCACTGCTGCAGACAGAACTTCGCACAGCTTGCTTTGAGCGGCAGCAAAGCCCTGAGAGAATACTCGGAGTTTAATGCAGGGTCCGACTCTGAATTTTCACAGATAGCTGTATATTTTTTTTTAATTTATTCTAATCTGCAAAAATCAGAATCTGGAATCAGTTACTTAAAGGGAAATTATTATTATTATTATTATTATTGTTGCTCTTGCTACTGTCATTATAAGGAATCCAGTGCTGCTAAATAAATATATATACTAATATAAATACTTGATGCTAATAATTATGAAACTTCACCAGCGTACCACAGTCATGCTATATTACAAATCATTTGTTGTCCTTAGTATTTTCACCATGGTGGTGAAGATTACTGTCGAAATATAAAGAACTAGAGGAACCCCTTGGGAATTATGTTTTCTAGTCAACTTCCATTCATCCTCACACTTCTATCAGGTCAGAGCAGCGAACACTGCCCTGCTTGCAAGAGGTTTGCAGGAATTGTGTTTTATTGGTTAAGATAGAAAGCTGGAGGAGTGCTGAGTTCCCAAGTGTTAGCCAAAACTTGTTGAAACTGGACGAAAATTAAAAAAAAAAAAATCCAAAAAAAAAAAAAAATCTCTGCATTAAATATTTCAAATGGTTACCAGATGACAAAAAAAGAAGGCAAAACAGTTGTGGATTTCAGAGTAAATATTGGCTAAAACTCGCGCACGCCTTTCTCATCTGCTCAGTGACACTGGTGGAACAGGAGGGTGAGGATGCTCCCTTGCCTAGGTTGGGCCAAACCCCGGGCCTCCAGTGCAGGGTACCACTGTTGTCCCCCACGGCTTTTCTTTGGGGCTGGGTTGTGAGGGGCTGCAGCCTGCGCAGGCAGGACCTGGCTCCTCGTCCGCAAATGCGTGCTTCTATATCCAGCAAGGGCTGCGCCGGTGGAGTGGGGCTGGAGCAGCCACCGCTTCCACGGGACCCCGGCGGCCCTGGGAGAGTTCGGTAGCATTGCCCCTGGATGCGTGAGCCAGGCTGAGGTATCAGGAAGGGCATGTGCCCCGCCGACACATGCTCATCCGGCAGCCGCGTAGGGCAGAAGGAACTCTCGCCAGAAAGGTCTTGGTGCAGAAGTAAAGTTTCTCGGCTCCGGTGGAACAAGTCCCGAGACCAGCCAGGACAAAGGTCTCTCTTCCCTGTAGGGCTTCCCAGGGCTAAGGGATCGCGCGCGACAGAGGACCGCGACAAGGAGGGGGCCGGGGGATCTCTGTCCCAGTCCCCCTCCTGTCGGGAAGGCTCTGTGACGGTGCCCGGGGCTGGCACACTAAGCCGAGCTCGGGTCAGAGGTCACAGTCGAGGACATCACCCTCGTCAGGGATTTGAGACCCTCTTCCCTTCCCAGACGGCGCCGGGCGCAGGGCAGCCCCTCCGAGCCGGGACTGAGATCTCAGCCCCGCCACGGGCTCTACGCGAAGTTGGCGGATGCACCCATCTCCTTTGGCAGCTTCCCCGGACCTGCCCGCGGGGGGGTGGGTGGGGGATGGAGGGGGCCGGCCTCCTCCTGGGCTCCGTCCTTCCTGCACCCGCCTATAAAGAAGGGCGAAGGAGTGCACAGCCGGAGCGTCGGCTCCCCCTGCGCCCCCCCATGGCACTGGGTGCGGCGCTGGGCGAGGCACTGGGCGGGGAGCTCGTCCCCCGGGACGCCTCCCCATGGGGCACACCATTGTTAACGCTCCTCGCCCTCTGCTCGCAGCCCGGGGCCCTCGGTCCCGCCTGGGCTGCCCCAGGACCCAGCCCTACCGTGCGCCTGCCCGGCCCCGCCGAGCCCAGCGCTCTCGGAGCTGGGAGCACCTCCGCCCCCCTCCGTGGACCTCCACCATCCCGCGCTACTTGGACCAACAAGCCGGGATTCTCCTCAGATGCGGGGCGGGGGGGGGGTTGAGCGCGGAGCCGGAGGCGGGGGTCAGAGCCCCCCTCGATGGCTCCCGGGCACTTCTTCCTCAACCCAGTGCCACCCGCCTTGGTACCGCCGGGAACCGGTCCCACATGGGCGAGGGGCAGAAGGGGCACTGCCCTCCCGCTCCGCTGGGCGACAGCCTTTTCCCCCAGGTGGCCAAATCTCCTCCCGCCGGGCCCCCCCGAGGGCAGGGAGCCCTGGTCCAGACCTTGGGTAGGTGGTGGGGGCTAGGCAGCTGCCCTGGCTGCCCAGGCAACCCCTGCTCCCAGGCACTTACCCCTGCGACCTGTTGAAGGCTTCTCCTCTTTTCTGAACTAGCAAAAATAAAGGGAGGCGGGGGGGAGGAAATAAAGAATGAAAGAAGAAAACAATAACACCTCCCCCCCCCCCCCCAAGAACCCACCACCTCTTTGGCTCTTCCATCCAGGCGGTCATCCTTCATTTCTTCTTTTCTTGCTTTCTGGAAGCAGTTAGGGAACGTATGATGAAGCAGAAATGAGCCGTCAGGATGATATTTTAATGGCTTATATGTCACGTTGGTGCATGTGGCTTTGAACTGGAGCAGCTTTCGTTTCCTGCAGAGAGCGCGCCGCAAATCCCACTTGATAACTTCTACAACCCACAACATTTTTTTTTTTTTACATTCACTCTTACACTGTATATTTAGATACGCTTCCTAAAAATACCTTCTCGTCTGCCTTCTTGTATATTTTGCACCGATCTGGAATAATCAGCGGGTTCCCTTGCACTGGGAGGCAGCCCAGCCCTGGACTACCTAACTTTTTAAATCTCCTAATACCGTCTCCCTGATGAACCTCACAATAACGCCCACAATTCTGTCCTTCGCTTAATTTTAGCAGCAAATACAGAAAGTCATGTAACACCCGCCTAAGGACCATGTCCGCAGCCAGGCGCGCTGCTAGGGTGGGTATACCTGTTGCTGTAAGCTACTGCAATTCCTTCGAATGGATTTGACAGAATAAATACAAAAGTGTAGATGCAGCCCTACGTTATTCTAAAAGAAAAATCCCAATCCCAAATAACACCCCCCCCCAAGCTGTAAAGCCTCCCAAGAGCCAAGGGAAATTGCATAATACATCTGCTTTGAAAGCGATGTCCATACACCGAGCACAGGCAAACTGCATTTGCAGATAACTGCAGCGAGACATTCCTTCAAGGAGCATCGAAGTTTATTTGTTGTTGTTTGTTTGTTCTCTGGGCAAAATAGCCATTTTTATCCCTCGAAACGAGGCAGGTCTCACCCGAGCAGGGTTCGCTCCGCAGCGCTGCCGGTTTCATCCCCAGTACCTGCGCTGCGGATCTTTACCGGCGCCTTTCATTAGGGAGGATGAGTTTAAAGTTTCTTTGTTTGGCACTAGGAATTGGAGGGGCTCGGACCGAGCTGCGAAGGA
The DNA here is from genome assembly GCA_032466535.1 of Forpus xanthops. Classification (NCBI taxonomy): domain Eukaryota; kingdom Metazoa; phylum Chordata; class Aves; order Psittaciformes; family Psittacidae; genus Forpus; species Forpus xanthops. Next base: position 21,720 of record JASSUY010013431.1, on the reverse strand, counting down.
GGCAACTGAAGGGCTGAACAAAGGAGAAATGGATGGAGTCCGACTCTTAGCGAGCCTTTGGTGTTTTCGTTACTAAAAAATAATTAGAGCTAATGAATATGCAGGCGAATAAGTAAATAAATAATTTACCAGTTTCATACATGTACATACACACATGGTTACAGACGTAAGTGTATATACACATACGCACACAAAGACGTCTGTATTTTGAAGTTTTACGAGATCCTTTCTTTTCTTTTCCTTTCTTTCCTTTTCCTTTCTTCTTCATTTTTTTTTTTTTTTGTGTGTGCCGAAGCATCGTTTAAAATATTGTACAAATGTTGCTGAGCTTAATTGATTAAGCCACAAAGGATTTCTGCTTTTAAATACCATACTCATACCTTTCAACAATCATTTTAATATATAGTCAATGGGTCTTTGTAGGGAGAACAAAAAAGAACTATCCGCAGTTTTTCAATAGACTTTGAGCTGGGGAAAGACAGGTTAATCGAGGGTTGCATCTAGAAAACAACCAAGTGTTGTATGTTTGCACTGAATCCAAATGTCTGCATTTTTCTAACTAAATCAAAGGGAGTGTTATTTCTTTTTCTGCTCACTCATCTGAAGGTAAGTAAATTTTCTCTGGCGATCAAAAGCCTGGTCAGCAACAAAGACACCGCCTGCTTTTTCCACCGTCCTGGTGTGGCAAGTTGAGGAATTTCAATAACTGTGACAAGGGTGACTGATTTGTGAACTAGAAAAGGTTTGAATGTCAGAAAATTTACATTGCTCCTATCGAGGATTTTAAATAAATTTTTCAAAAGACAGAGGGAGAGAAAGAGAGAGAAGAAGTATCCGAGAGTTTCATGCAGCAGTAGGAGAAACAATGTAGGTTTGGGAAATTTACAGTTTTACCTGAATGAAAGAGACTGCGTAAAAAGAGAGCTAGAGAAAGGGAGAGCGAGAGAGAAAAGAGAAAGAAAATAACAAAAAGAGGCGAAACAACAACAACAAAAGTAGAAAGTTAAGAGTTCTCACCCACCTGCGTTTTGATGGGTGCAGAAAACAAGATTTATTTCAGAAACCTGATGGAAGGATAGAGTCAGTACCCAGAGAAATCACGCCTGGTGTTTAAAAATAAAACCAAATGCACCCAGCACCTACTCTCGGAGAGCTTCGGTTTTAAACAAACGCAAAACAACTTCAAAAGAAACGAGTCCCTACAGGGCTCCTCTTTCCAAAGGCTAAAAAAGTTGCTTAGTGATCTTAAAAATTCTGGATCACCAAGAAATCATTATTACCATCATTATCAGGGCGCAGGAGAGAGAGGGGACAGAGAGAGGGAGACCGGGGGAGAAAATGACCTTAATAAGAATCAAAGATTTTTGTTGGGTTTGGTTGTTTTTCTTTTTCTTTTTTTTTTCCTTAGCACACATACACACAAAAAGATGCGCTGGAAAATATTTTCGTGGAGGGAAAAAAAAAAAGGGGGCTTTATATATTAAAAAAAAGTTGGAGCTCCGCAGCCCCGTTCGCCAGGCGGGATGTCAGGGCGCTCACAATACCTGCGATTGATGAGGCGGACGGGCCAATCAGCGGCCGGGGGCGGCCGCGCGCGCCCGTCGTTGGCGGGGCCGGGGGGAGTTACGCGGGGAAGGGGGAGCCGTCGGTGGCCAATGAGGACCCACGTCCGCCCGCACGTCGCTCCGCCTCCGGCTCCCATTCATCAAGGGGGGGGACGGTGTCGTCTTTTCAATTCATTTATCTGCAGGAATGATTGCCGCTATCAGTCTCGCGTTCACCGCCCGGCTGAGGAGGTGAAAGTTTCTCCCCAGGAAGATAAACCGCAAAAGACAATATTGTGCATGATTTGCGCCTTTTTTTGCAACGCGAAAAAAAAAAAAAAAAAAAAAGGCCCCCCGAAAAAAAAAATCGGGAGAGTGAGAGGAAGCTCGAAGAGGAGAGGGAAACAATCTCTCGGCCACTTTGCAACATTCCTATAGCCAAAAAAATCAGTGAAGGAAGTTTCTTTTTTGTTTTGTTTTTATTTTTTTTATTTTTTGCTGCCCGTGTTGATCTCTCTCTGTTATTGTTATTTGCAGCCAGTTTATTTTTGAGCCCACCCAACCCCCCCTCCCCACTTAAACCTCCCTGAAAAGTCAAAGCAGAGAGACAGTGAATATTTTGGGGCACGTTTTTATTATTACTATTTGCAACGGCGAAGATCTCTTCCCCCCCTTCTGCACCAGCCTCTTTTTTTTTTTTTTTCTTCTCCCCCCCTATTTTTTTTTCTTCCCCCTGCGCTGATGCCGAAGGGGGTGTTTTTGATGTGGTTGCTTTGGTGGTGATCGTCGCTGACTTTCCAAAGAGGGTGTTTTCGCCGCTGCTGCTGCTGCTGCTGCTTCTCCCCGCGTTGTGTGTGTGCGAGCGTGCTTTTTTTTTGGTTGCTGCATCGACGCTGGGAAGATGCTTCTGGATGCTGGACCGCAGTATCCCGCCATAGGAGTCACTACCTTCGGATCCTCTCGCCACCACTCCACAGCCGATGTCACGGACAGAGAAGTGGGGCTGGGGATCAATCCCTTTGCCGACGGCATGGGCGCCTTCAAAATCAACCCCAGCACCCACGAGCTGGCCTCGGCCGGCCAGACCGCCTTCACCTCGCAGGCGCCCGGCTACGCGGCAGCGGCCCTGGGGCACCACCACCACCCGACCCACGTTGGCTCCTACTCCAGCGCCGCTTTCAACTCCACCCGGGACTTTCTGTTCCGCAACCGTGGCTTCGGGGAGGCTGCTGCCGCCAGCGCCCAGCACAGCCTCTTCGCCTCCGCCGCCGGCAGCTTCGCCGGACCCCACGGACACACCGATGCCGCGGGACATATACTTTTCCCGGGGCTGCATGAGCAAGCCACCAGCCACGCTTCTCCTAACGTGGTGAACGGGCAGATGCGCCTGGGCTTCTCCGGAGACATGTACGGCAGACCCGATCAGTACGGCCAGGTCACCAGCCCCCGCTCTGAGCACTATGCCTCGACCCAGCTGCACGGCTATGGCCACATGAACATGAACATGGCAGCCCACCACGGGGCAGGGGCCTTCTTTCGTTACATGAGGCAGCCCATCAAACAGGAACTCATCTGTAAGTGGATTGAGCCAGAGCAATTGTCAAACCCCAAAAAGTCCTGCAACAAAACTTTCAGCACGATGCACGAGCTGGTAACTCATGTCACGGTGGAGCACGTTGGAGGACCCGAGCAGTCCAATCACATATGTTTCTGGGAAGAGTGTCCAAGAGAAGGGAAACCTTTCAAGGCTAAATATAAACTTGTAAATCACATCAGAGTCCACACAGGTGAAAAGCCTTTCCCCTGCCCTTTCCCAGGCTGTGGCAAAGTGTTTGCCAGATCAGAGAATCTCAAAATACACAAAAGAACTCATACAGGTACGGTAACCTTCTCTGTAGCTTTTTTCTCTGTAAGTGGAAGCGCCGAGCGCCGGGACAGGGCAGGGGGCGGGGGGGGGGGGTGCCGGGGAGCTACTTGGCTAAGGGTCGGGTAGGGCGGGGGGGGGTGGTGTACGGTCCAGGGCCACCGGTTTTCCCGGGAGAGGCAGGCTCGGAGCTCCGCTGCAAAAGGAGCTCGATCATAGCCACGCCAGCAGCAGCAACAAAAAGAAAATTATCCTCGCCGAGGAGGCAGAGGGGAAGAAAGGCAGAGTTTGCTTCTGGGATTGTTTGGGGGGGAGTGGGGGAGTGGGTGTGTGGGGGAGGGAGAATCGTAGCAAACTGTCCTGTTTAAATTTATGGGTTTTAATTAATTGTTGTTCGGCAGTTTTGTCCGTGGCATGATGAGAAATAGTGCTAAATATTGCAGGCAGCTCATCCGTCTCCTCTCTGCAATTCAGAGCTTGGTAAATATTTAATTCCGAAGAGCGATTTTAAATAAACCGAGCTCTGAGCTTTAGTGTGTTATTGTTGTGCTTAGGGACAGGCGCCGGGCTCCATGAGAACTTTTCCCCACCGAGAGAGGTGCAAATGCAGCAGCCCCTGGCAGGGAGAATCTCTTCCTCTGCTACCGCTCCCGAGTGCCGGCAGCCAGCGCCGCATTCCTGGGCTTTTTTTGCAGGGGATTTGTAGGTCTGCTCCCGCATTGTGTTCCCAGGCAGGATAATTTTCAATATTGAAAAAAAAAAAAAAATACGGGGGAGGGGGCTGGGCTGTGTGGGAGCGTAAAATATCACGAGAACCGGCTATAAAACCGGATACTAGACACTGAGGATCGTGTGTAAATACCACCACGCTTGCTGTCTCGCTTGGAGCATTGAGAAGAGGGAGAGGTGCCCAGGTCTGGGGCTGCAAATAAGATTCTTCCCTCTGAAGAAAAAAAAACAAACCCAAAAAGGTAATTAATATACCCATCACCCACCACTCCTCCAAAAAGGGAGCTGAGCAGGGGTCAGAGATGCGGAAAAAACAGAGAAGAGAGGCGAGGTTTTGAGCTTCGTTGAAGTTAGAAAGTTGCAAATGTTTGAAATGAAGCCCTGGGCTTCCGTCCGGCCGTGCGAGGGGGACAATGAGCGATCCGGCCGGCCCTGCTTAATCAGATCCTTTTTTCCTCACCCTTCCTCTGCAATAGGTGAAAAACCATTTAAGTGTGAATTCGAGGGCTGTGACAGGCGTTTTGCAAACAGCAGCGACCGCAAAAAGCACATGCATGTCCACACTTCCGACAAGCCCTATCTCTGCAAAATGTGTGACAAGTCCTACACGCACCCCAGCTCCCTCAGAAAGCACATGAAGGTAAATGGAGGGCGTCTGCTGTGCAGGGCTAGGACGCCGCCTCAGGCCTGGCCCAGGGAAAGGGCTGCAGGGAGGGCCGGCAGGAGACCCCGGGCTGGTGTCTGCGGGTGGAGTGAGCCCCGGGGCCGGCTGGTGCGGAGCTTCGCACTGCTGCGGCTCGGACCGAGACCGGGCCCAGCCTCGGCGTCTTCCCAGTGCTCTCCGGACCGCGTCTCCCCCCGTCCGGCAGCTCTCAGCCCTGGCCCCTGGGGCAGGGCCTTTTGTCGATACATTTTATCCGGGGAGGGAAGGGAGGCTCTGAGAGGAGGCAGCCGGTGGACGCTGCCTGGTCTTCTCCTGGCAGGAGCCGGGGCTGGGGTCGGAGGGGCGGCCCCGGGACCGGCGGAGAGCCCCGCCGGGGTGGTGCCCGAGCCTGGGGCTCGAAGCTGGGTCCCGTTGTCTGGCGCATCCCAGCAACCACTAACAGGGCCTCGGTCTTCCGCCGCTCTCTATTTCTGCCCGGGTTTTCTCTTGCAGGTCCATGAATCGTCCTCGCAGGGGTCCCAGCCTTCTCCCGCCGCCAGCTCAGGCTACGAGTCCTCCACCCCTCCAACCATCGTGTCTCCATCCACAGAAAACCAGACAGCCAGCTCCTTATCCCCTTCCTCCTCCGCAGTCCACCACACGTCCAGCCACAGCACGCTTACATCAAATTTTAACGAATGGTACGTCTAAAACGCTAAAACAAAACAATAACAAAACACAAACCGAAACAAAACAAAAAAGCCCCAAGCGAGCAAACAAATACCCTATTTAAAGACTTCAAAAATAATGAAGACTTTGAAATCAGAATTTAAATAATCAAACAAAAATAAAATGCTGCCTGTAGACCCAGGACTGAGTAAAATGAAGACTCATTTTTTATTTTTCTTTTTTTTTTTAATTCTTCCTTTCTTCCCCCTCTTTTATTTATCTTTATCTCTTTTTTGCTTTTTCTCTTTTTTTTTTTTTTCTTTTCTTTTTTTTTGGTTACTGTTCTGCTCTGCTCTGTGCCAAGGCTTGATAGGCGAAGGGGTTAGTAGAATGCATAAGAAGACAAGGTTACCAGGGCAAATGCCAACTGTGTAGGGCTTTACTGGAAACCACTGATTAGAGATCTCCAACTGCATGTCTGCTCGGGCAGCGGCCTTCCCCCCATCCCCTCTTGTAAATACAGAATTATTAGCTTCAGGAACAAAACAACAACAACAAAATGAACTGTTTGATTATGTAAATAGTTATATCGCAAGTTGAATAAGGGGATATGTGGATTTGTGGTCTTTGCATATATGTGGGGGGAGGGGCGGGCGGGCGGGAACTGCGGCGGGGGGGGCGGAGGTGGGGGGGGCAGAGGGAAGAGGTAGAAATTCAACTATTTGTACTGAATGGCAAGAATGTTCTAGTAAATGTGTACCAAAATGTGAATTACTTTGTATTATTACAGTCTAAACGTCGATCTAACAGAATATTATTGGTATTAATGTGCTTTTTTGTATAAAGTGCAACATTTCGTCCCAAAGTCCAGTTTAAGTAGTGCAGTAAAATGTTGTTACACGTCCTGTCAAGAAATTCGTATAGTGAAAGCCTGGATCTGCGTGTCAAACTGTTACATTTGTTTATGTAAAGTGATATTAAAAAAAAAAAAAAAGATATAAACTATATCTGTCCGTTGCTTTTGGCAAATACAAGAACATAATGTATATAAATCCTAATTTCCATATTTATCCGCATGTAAAGGTCCGGTTATACATGTTACAAGATATTCAATATTTATGGCTAGAAGAATTGGTATGTAAAATTTAGTTTACAGAACTGTTTGGTAACATTTCGTACCTTATTAAAGATTCTTAAATCCCATTAATTGTGGTAGGAATTCTTATTCACTAAGTCAACCTGCTGCAACTCCAACTAGCTTTAGGATATTAGAATAAAACTGTCCCAGTTTTTCACTGCTTTCCATTATGTCATCACTAAAGCAGCGAAGGTGATATAAATGTGATAAATGAAAGGATCCCTGCTGGCATTACTATAGTGTGTAATTAGTATTTATATCAAAATTTATGAAACAAATTTTCGGCCGCAGTATAATTTAAATGACCTTTGCAGACATAGAATAACAACCATAAAAATAACAGAAATAGATTGCATGTGCTACATAAATATTAATGTGGGGAATTGTTACACGAGAAGTGCTGCATTCTACTCCAACACTGCCCGTGAATCTGCATAGACTGGGTCCCTAAATTAAATCAATTCGGATAACATATATTAGGAGATTTAAAACAGAGGAGATTTCGGTTGCTATTTTAATTTAAAGCATTTATGACCATAACTAATTCTCAGGCAGTGGTTTCATGACTTTCCTTGGGCCTTTTACTCCAAGAAGTACAGCATTGTTTCATGAAGGCTGTTGTTGTTGATGGGTCTATTTTTTTTCCCTTCCTGTTTTCTTTTCTTTTCTTTTTTTTTTTTTTTGGCTGATATTCCTTAAAACGTGATGTTAATTTAAATCAATTACTGCTTATGTTATGTTATTATTATTACTATAATTTTGCCAGTGTTAATAGCTTTCTAAAAAAATAAATCTAGGGAATAAGAATTATTTTATGTAATTTGATTATCTTTCTATCTCTTTTATTTATTTCTCATTTACTTAAGAAATTCGTTCCATTGGCTGGCGTTGATACAGTAAATTTGTAAATGAGAAGACAATATAAAAAATCTAAATTACTTGTGCTTAATGACTGTAGCAGAACGCCTTTTCTCTAAATCAGATTGTCTTCCTTGCAGTTTAGTTTGATAGATTTGCAAGCTGCACTGCTTCCACTAACTTAGCTACGGTTGTTGGAACTGTTGGTCTTTGTTCCTGGTTGTAGCTTGCATGATCGCCCCATTAAGCAGACAACATATCAACAGACAACACAAATCATGAGGTTGGCTAAAGCTGCAAGGGCTTGTGATATGTCATAGAGTGAATTGCACAGACTGACCTTCCAGTAGACCAGGATGACACTTTAACAGCTTCTTTAAAGAAATATTATGTGTACAGCGAGTCAATAGCCATATTAACTGCTCGGGGGGAGAGGGTGCTGGGGAAGCCGTTCTCTGCTTGTACCCGTGCGGATGCTCAGCAGTTCCGGCTCTAGCCCCCCGCCCCGAGCTCAGCCGCCTCTCCCACAGAAAAACCCCGCAGTATTTTCCTTTGTTCTTAACATTTGGGGATCTCCTTAGCAGTTCTTCCACTGCCCCAAAGCACTCCTCTCACCCCTCCCCGTCCAAAAAAAAAAGTTTGCCTTGGTCAGTTGAAGCCTCACTCCTGCCCGCTCGGCATCACCGTCTGCTCCCCGCAGTACCCGTGGGAAGGCTTCGCTTTAACTTTAGTTTCTACCAAATGTTGTTATTATAAGGCTAATATCAGTTTTCAGTGAAAAGAGCGCCACCTTGCAGGGTTTGGCGAGATAGAAAAAGTTGGAGCCCGGTGGGACCCAGGCAGAAAGTGCTGGTACTTGAGGAAATGTAACCGACCGGGAGAAAGAGCCACGGGAAAAATACGTTTCATGCGCCGAAAACGTCTGCGAATCTTTTAGGTTAACTGTCTCTCCGAGCTGGCCAGAAAGCGGTTTTAAGAAAATATCTTGAGAGTGGTTAGGGGAAAAAAACAAAAAACAATCATAGAGATAGTCTGACTCATCTCACTGTAAAATAAACCCGGAGAAACGTGGTGGGGGTGATATATTTTAAAGCTGCGTAGTGCAAGTTTCTTTGAATTTGTGTAAAGTCCCTAGCGGTCGCTTAACACAGGTCTCTTGCGACTTGTGTATGTTGGAGCCCTTGTTTAATGAGTATTCTGTTAAACCTTTGGTCTGAGATTTGTTTGAGCGTCCTGAAGCAGAAAGAATGATTTTAGCCGTGGTGTTGCTGATACTGATTCTCTGTCTGGGACGTGGGACACGATGCAATCTCCGTTGTTCTCTGTCCCGTGTACGTTCTGAACTAGCGACGAGCACTGGGGCTGGAATTGCTAAGGCGGAATTCCAGTCCACGACATGGACTTTCTGTTCTCCTGACTCTGGAGGGGGGAAGCGTTGCATTGAGACCCCCGGCAGAGAGAGGGGTGGGTTTGCAGGCAGAGGTGGTGAGGCGCCTCTCGGCTGTTCCTGCACTCTTTCAGTCCCTAAAGCTAACTTCACCCCAGCAAGCGTTCTTTGAGGATTTACTCACGAGGGCTTGCGGGGACAACCCCGGCTTTCCAGCCTCGACGGGGACCCTGGTTTTCTTTATAACGTCTGGATCTTTGGATGCTATAGGGGTACTTTTTCTGTGTCGGTTATTCGGTTTCGAAACAGGCGGGGGCTGCCTGCCGAGCTCAGAGCAGGCCGTACCGGCATCCCCGCGCCGGTCTTCGCTGAATCTTCCGTGGCAGATAAAACGCTGGGGCAGCCGTCCGCAGGCTCCGCGCCCGCGGATGTTCTCGCCGCCGATGGAGGCATTTTGAGATACCCACCGCAGCACGGCGGTGCTCGAGAAGCGTGCAGGAGGCCGTTCGGGCAGGGAGGGAGTGCAGGGAGCTCTGTGTGTTCTGTCACCTCTCGGGTGATGTGCCCGCGAGGCGCATGCAGAAACCCCTGGCCCGGCTTGTGCTGTTTGGGCTCAGAAAGTTAAATGAAAAACAGTAATCAGGCGCTTCCAGTTCCCCCTCGAAAGACTCGCCTTTCAGGTCGCATTAATGGGTTGTGAATGATCGCTAGAATTTTTTAAAAGGGGAGTCCGGCATTCATAAGACAAAGTTAGCTTCTCTAAAGCAGACACTGTTTGAAATGAGGACACACACTCCATGCTGGCTTCGACTTTTATAGCCCTTGTGTTAGCCGTAAGGAAGCAGCAGTCCCTGGACTGATGCGCTTAGCTTCGCTGCTTTTACTTACTGATTTTCTGACCCCACTGGAAACCAAACGGCTACGACTTTGTCAGTTTTCCCCATTCCCAGAGCACTTGCTCTTTTCGGGCCACCTTTAGAAGGGAGTTGATGACAGATAGGCGCAGGCCGGTGCCGCGGGAATGCAGGGAGCCCGGGGGCTCGCCCGGGTCTGCAGGAGCTCCTTCTCAGAGCTGGAGCCCCGCTAAAAAAGCCCCCTTCCAGCAGGCAGGGCGCGGGAGAAGATCCCCTCTGGAAAAGGCTGTTGACCCAGGGCAGAGTGTTTCAAGTGACCTGATGCTGAGAAAGCCGGTGTGCATTTTACCGCTAGACCTCTGAGGGAAAGAATTTGTGAGCTGTATTCGCGGGAAGGAGGCTGTACCCTTCCCTGGGCACGTTATGTATCACCAGTGTAAGATGCACAAATGCATGTGCACACCCGCGTACCCCGTTCACACTCGCAGCCTGTCCGTGTGCCAGCACACGGGTGTGCCTGCCCATGCCCACTGATGGGAAGTACCCGCCGCCTCGCGCACACGTGCGCACTCTGCACCTCGAAATAAAGGATCAATCCCCGCTGCGCAGCGCGGTGTTTCCGTGAGAACAAGCACTTTTTCCACAAAAATGTAGGGGTCTTACTCTGAGTAGGGGTTTGCTGCTGGGTAGAGGCCGGGGATCATGGTCAGGCCTGCCCGGGGCCCGGCGCGGCAGCGCACATCGTCCCGCGGAGAGGCTCCGCCGCACCCGTTATCCGCGTCTGGCAGCGGGCGGCCAGCGCAGGAGAGGGGGATTCCACGGTGGGAACGAGCACTGTCTGTTTCGTGGGTTTAATCCGCAGGTCACACGGTCAATGCTGCAAATATACACCTATCTAAATACACATATATTTCTTGATCTATATTTATGTGTAAAGAAAGAGCAGTGTTTCTAGAAAGACATATGTTCATGTGTTTATATGGAGGTATATTCTTGAAGGTTCATGTAACCTCTATGATTTAATGCAAATGTCTACGTACAGTAGATCGCGTTTGTAACAAGACGGGTGTATATTCCAAATTGGCCAGGAAAGATTAATAACTGAGATTCCTATTTTGAACTAGGCACAGGGGAGATTTGTTCAACTTGCTGAAAGTACCAAGGTGGCTTCCGTTTAACTGCAAAGAGGCTGCGTTTTAGGGTGCATTGTTTATTAAAAATGGTCAATGTTTTTTATTTTGAATCAAATTATTTTTTCGCTGCTAAAGTCTATGGGTCAGATTTGGTTCATCTTCGATAACAAGAAGCACTATCTTGTGAAGCGAAGGGGCTATTTTTATCATGCAGCTGGAAGCTGTCATCAATTGGTAACATTTATTTCGGCTTTAGAACGATAGTATAAAATAGCATGAAGTTTCCAGATGACGCCCGTACTGCAGACAGGATTTTTCAAGTATAATAAATCAAATTAATTACCTTTTGAGCTATATACAATCATACTACCTCTCTATGACACTGCTATTAAAAAAATGCTCTGTGTATGCCTCTGTGATTGTGCACGTGTTTACATCTCGGGACCCAAACCCGGAATCCGCTGCCTGGGGGTGTCTGGAGTGAGGCAGAGCACACGATAGGAGGGACACACTCCAGCCCACATCCACGCATGCCCCTTCGAGAGACAGGGGCAAAACTTTGCTTAGCCAGAACATGAGAGGCGCCTATTGGCACGGATTTTAAGACCCTTTCGGATCTTTCCCACTTCCCCAAATCCCGTGAAGAACACAGTCATAAAGACTGGGGGGAGAGGGGGGAAATGAAAACAAGGAATGAAAGGGGCCGTCCGCTCCCACAGCCCCCAGCCCTGTCCGCCGGGACATGTGTTCTGTTTTTGGTGTCGGGGGCCGAGGGCAGCGATAGAAGGGGGGCTGCTCGGCCGGTATACGGCTCCTGGAAATCGCGGCGGTGCTCGAGGGTCGTGTGCGTGAGTGTGAGTGTAGATGGGTGTGTGTGTATGTATGTATGTGTGTGTGTGTGTGTGTGTGTGTGTGTGTGTGTGTGTGTGCGCGCGCCCCGGCGGCAGCCCGGCAGCGCATGCGCTCCCGCAGCCCGGCTCCACGTGCTATTGAATATTTATGACTCGCACCGCGGAAGGTAACAGCGTTCGCCTCCGCCTCCGCGCAGGGCAGCGCCGCCGCACGTGCTGCCCGCACACTCTGCTTCCGCAGCTCCTCCAGAGCTGCCCGTCCAGTCCCGTTCGGGGCTACTCTCGCTGCATCTCCTACCCTGCGCCCACCGGTGCGCCCTGAAAGGCGCTGTCCCGGTCCCTGCCTTCCTGGGCAAACGCAACCTTCCTTTAAGGGGTGCTCCAGCAAATCACTCCAGCTCCGCAGAGCGATTCTCGGCCCCAGGGTCCGCCAGCTGGGCGGCTTTGGGTGGGTTTATGTGGGAAAACGTGACGCGGGCATCTGCCAGAAAAGTATAGTCTCGGGGGAAAGGAGAAAGGTTCTCATAATGGATCCCTTTCTGTCTCGATCCTCTTAGTAAAACCTCTTTATACTGTATGGCCCATCGTATTTAACTGCTGATATATCGACATCGCATGATAGATCCGAGGAATGAACTCAGGGTCTTGACGTTTATTCCGTTTGTAGGCTGCAGGGATTTATTTTTTCTTTTTTTTAACAGATAGTAGTAATTTCCAGCACTCATTGTTCAGCGGCACAAAGTGATTTTAAAGCCTCTTGTACGGTGGCAAAATTACATCCCATGCTATCAGAAATGTGCTTCTCAATCTTCCTAAAGAGATGGGTCTTTCTTTCCCTTCAGAGCCCGGTGGGGAGCGGGTAGGACGGAAGCAGGAGGCCGCCCAAGGCTACCGGGCACACCTGAGCGCTTTGCCTCGGCGCTGGCACTGCCGCGGCCGCGCAGCCCGGCCCGGCCCCTCTGAAGTTCCCGGAAAGGCCCTTCCGGGTGGAGCAGAGCTGGCTAGAAATCTCCCAGCGACAGTTCTCTCTCCGCACCCTCTTCTTCTCCCCCTCCGCCACAGCCCACCCCTCCTCATCACCTCCCCTCTCCTCCTTGCCCGGTGCTTCAGACAGACGCGCCCGTCGGTGTGTACGCACGGCTGGGCTGTAAATCCCTTCCGAAGTGTACCTTAAGAGCCCGCGGCCCCCTCTCCTCCAGGTTGAGGTTCCCTGCATGCCCCGGCCATCAACAAGAGGCGACAATAAAGCCTATGTCCATCATGTCGCCTGTTCATTTCAGAAAGAATCCCGACCTCAGTTCCCCCAGTGGAAGCTTGTTTCGGACTCGCGCTGTGAGCACCATTTACTCCAACCTTTGCACAGATGTGTATGGATGTATATTTTTTTCCTTCCAGCCAGGCTTTCTTTTTCATTTTTTTTTTTTTCATTTACTCCCTTAGCCGAAGGGAAAGCCCCCGGCATTTGCAGGGGGCACAAGGGCAGTTCAAGGGGCCGGGGGCACCGGAGCACACAGCTGAGCCACATGCCCCCACCTTTACTGGGGAACCCGCTCCCCCATGTAACTCCCAAGAAAACTGTTGATCTCCAAGTGCGATGCTGAGCCTTTGCTTTTAGTGCTCATGGCTGCGCCGCTTCCTCCTTCCCTCCCACCCAGCTCCTTTCTTTTCCCCCGGGTTCATCTTTCCGTTGTGCTTCCAGAGCTGCCTGAGTCCCCCCCGGCAGTGCTGGGGCAGGCGCAGGGAGCGGGTTCCGCGCCGGGACACGATAGCGGAGCGTTTGCAGCGGCGGCAGAGAAGGGGGAAGAGCCTACACTTTATAGCCAGCTGGACCAGGATAGGCTCTATTAGTCCTATTATTATTGTTATTGTTATTATTATTACATTCAGTTTAAAATTAGCCTTTTGTAACTTGGAAAGCGACTGTACATTCACCTTAAACCTGATTTCTTTTCTAGCCAATGGTGGCAGGGGCCGGCTAGCCTGTCCCTCCGGAGCATTAACCCTTATCGCTAGCTGGAGTGAGTGAGGAGTTGAGGTCTGGCCCTGAGGAGCTATGTGTGTAGATCTGGCACAGCTTTGCTCCCTTAACTCCTGGATCTTTGTTTTGGTGGCGACCAGGGAGAGCAGGGAGCGCTGTGCTCGCATTTCCCTCTGGCTTTTACACACACACACACACACACGCACACACACACAAATCCCCCTTTCCAACTTTCTGGCTTTTGCGCTTTCCTTCCAGTTTTTTTTCACTTCTCAGACCTACTGGCAGCACTTGCCGAGATCTAGATCCCCGCCGTGGTAAGTGATACTTTTCTCCATTGCAAAACTCGCTCAGCTCTCGGCTCGCTGTTCCAGGGATGGGTGTAGAAGTTTTATTTGTTTGGAACAGAATTGCCCAACCCCAGTGGTTTCACGTCAAGCAGCACAGAGTAAAACTATTGTCGTGTATTAACTCTGAATGAGAGCAAACAAACATTGCTGGCTCAGACAGTAGCATGGCGCTAATGTCATTCTTTTTAAGTTTGCAAAGCAACTTTTTTTTTTTTTTTTTTTAAATGGTGAAAGCGACCCTGTGTTTTGGGTCTGATCTTGATATTTACAGTACACACCGGACCATAACAAACTATACAAAGAATGCAGCTGCCATATGTGCTTTGTGAACATACAATTATGGTTGGGGAGGTTCATGCATTCAACCTAAGCGTTGCAGACGCACTGATAGCACTCTGAAAGGTCCGTGTTATACCTGAGAACTCACTCCATATTTGGGGGGAGGGGTTTGACGGACGTTACAATTTCAAATTTTTTTTTTTTTTTTCTAAATCAACTACAGTAAATGCTTCCTGGGCATTTATTTTTAATGTACAGTCTGCAGCTCTGACTGGATCAAATTCACGATTATTCAGATGAGCTTGAATCTGAATAACTTGCTGGTTTCTCTCTCCCGCCCTCCCCCATCACCCTCCCCTTTTTTTTTTTTTTTCTTTTTTGTTTGTTTGTTTTAAAAATTAAGAAAATGAAGAGAACCGCTGAGTCCGGCTGACCTTTGGCTGACATAATTTAGCAGGAGACCATTCGCAAATGAGAACTGGATAAATTAGACGCTCTAGTTCTCCGGGTAAAGCGATACTCAGCACCCGGCTCCCACCGAAAGGGGCCGGGGCAGGGGTTACCCAGCGGCCTGAGGGCCCTCCGGGCGCCGGAGAGAGGACGGTCCCTGCGGAGGGGCGCGGGGAGCCGCTGGGCACCGCCAAGTTCAGGGCACGTTCTCTTTGCCTAAAGCCGCCTCTGCGCGCGGCTGAGAAGCAAGCCTGATAACCGCATGCTGATAATTCCCCTCTCGCACGTCCCTGCTCCGCAACCGCGCAGAGGCCGCTGGTGCGTACGACCGACGGGGTCGGGCCCTGTGGCTCCGGCCTTGTGCGGCCTCCGCCCCGCTCCGCCAGCGGGCTCTGCCCGGCCTCGGGGAGCCGGAGCCTGGAGCAATCCTCAGCCTCTGTGCTGGAGCGGTTATCGATTTACGGCGTGGCTGGGCTCTGCCGGCCGCGGCGAAGGCGCGGAGCGGGCGGCCTGCCCGGGGACTCGGTGCCAGGGCGCCGGCAAGCGCCGCTCCGCGCCCTGCCTTATTAGCTTGTCAGAGTTTATCTCGTTAAGTTGTGCAGGACTTTACACACATGACAAGGCACGGGAAAACTTTTGAGAGTGCTTAATCTCCAGAAGTTGTTGTCAATAAAATCCCCAAACAACCAAAAACAACAACAACAAAAAAAACCCCAACCGCACCTCCACAAAAAAAAAAAAAAAAAAAAGGAAGGAACAAAAAAGAGAAGGGAACTGCTTTTTGTGTTTTAGTGAATCATTTGTTGAGCATCTGCAGATATTTCTGCTATGCTCACGCAG
Organism: Forpus xanthops; assembly: GCA_032466535.1. Classification (NCBI taxonomy): domain Eukaryota; kingdom Metazoa; phylum Chordata; class Aves; order Psittaciformes; family Psittacidae; genus Forpus; species Forpus xanthops. The sequence goes on along the minus strand of JASSUY010013431.1, from coordinate 6,153 downwards.
GCTTGCTAAAGGACGGCTGTTTTAGAGGCAAAGGAGAGTTTTCCAAGCTCAGGCTAATGTCTCCCCCCCTCTCCCCCCCCAAGGAAGAGGTGAGAGCCATTCGCTTCCTGCAGCAGGGGGAAGCGCCCGATCCTGAACTCCTTAGGAAAAACTTCCAGCTGAAGCAGGACAGAGTTTCCTGACGACAGCAATCTCCCCCAGTCTAATGAGTCGCCTCTCCTAACAAATGATGCCTCTGCTCAGGTTCCTCAGTGGTCTGCAGCTGAGCCCGGGAGAATTTGATCCTTTATTTGAAGATGTATTTTAATAAAGCTGCCGTAACATTGGTATTTTATTAGGAGGTTATTTTTTCCAAATTAATATATGAGAAATTCTATCCTACCAAACTAAATTCACCTCTATGCACTCCTTTCTACATTCACATGCATTCTACAACTAAGAACCTAGCTCCACATTTCCCTGAATCATCAGACCATTAATTTGCTGGGGAGCTGGCTGTTTCATCCAGATGGATATAATTCTGAATAAACTCAAAAGAAATGCAAAAACATATGCTTTTCTGTCACCCCCTTCCCTCCTTTTTTTTTTCTTTCCTCCTTAGCTGTTCTGTGTTGAGCAATGCCTTCAGAAACTTCACTATCCAAAAGGCAGACCTAGGGGGCAGAGACTTTGGGAATAGTTCTCTTTTATACTGAAACTTTCTAGACTTAGAGCAGGGTTGAACATGTCCTCAAATCTGCACCTCCTGGGAGGAAATGAATGATGTGCCAGACACTACACTTCTAGTCAAAAAATATAAACCAAATGCGGTCAGGTTTGGAATTCTTTCTCAGGCCCATTTTCTGTGTACATTTTACAGTCAGAATGTAAAATGGTTACCCTAGAAGTTGATAAAACCCCTATGTAGATGTTACTGTGTATCTCTTCATTTTATTTCAAGTGGATTTTACTAAAAATTCATAGCAAAAAAAAAAAAGGAGAGCCACCCAACAGGATACCTTTGCAGGTCGCAGACCAAGCAAGCTCAAACAGCTCACGTGGTAGAAATATAGGTGAACTAGGTGTAATACTGCTGAAAGAATAACATTCTTCCCCCTCCTGTCCCCCTAATCTCTCTCAAACAGGTATTGTTTTGCACTTAAAATTTCACCTTTCTTTGACTTTCTTGAATGGTGCGAATTTGCACTCAGATCAGCATGAAGTATTGTAACAGAGGGTGGTTGCAGTGGGATTTTAGGTTTTAAAGTATTGTACATTAAAAAAAATTAATAACAGAGCAAGTGTATTTTCTATTTGACATCTGAAAGAACTATCATCTAGGAAATACCCTGAAAATATTAGTCTGCTAGATAATGTGAGCACTGAATAGTAATGCATTTCCACTAGCTCTGCAGTACAAATCAAGCAACATTGTAAATGCCATATAATTGATAAATCAAGAATTTGTAAGTGCAATGCCAGCATCACAGCATTCAGGATGTTTTACTTATTTGTAAAAATACATATTTAAGTGTTCAAGTTTAGGTTTTCCTTGTCTTAACTTTATTTTTTATTGAAAGCTGTTGAACCATTAGGCTTTTGATTACTGGCATGTTTGGTTTAGGAAGTGGGGTTACAGTACAGGCAGTTACATAGCTCATGCAAATATCTATGTTTAAATCAAAATCATTCTTTCATGCAGGTGAGTGAAGCAGGTTATTTGCTTACGGTAATGTTAGTGTCAGTCATATTTCTTTACCCATTTAGATTTAGTTATTTATTTTAATTTACATTACTTCTTGCAGTACTACTTTCACTGGGGTTAATAACCCTAATATAAGCAGTTTGTTTAAAATACTGGGGATATTTTTTAAAAATTGAACTAAAGGATCCCAGTTTTGGATCAGTTTTCTGCTGTAATATTTGTGGGAGTTGCTTAGTCTGTATATTTGATCCATATACACTTTGGTTCATGCTTCCACAAACATTTTTAATCATATAGCAAATTGTTGAATGTTCCTGAAAGGAGTGATGGACAAAGGCTACCAGGAAGCGTTAACTACATTAAACTGGCAAAGCACATGAGGGCTGAAAGAAGGGTCTGAGTGAAACCACACTGAAATCAGTGGGAGACTCCTGTTGAGTTGGAACAGGCTTCAGGCACAGTATAAATTACTGTACAGCTACAGCACTTTTAATCTCTTTCCAGTTTTGCTTTGGTATACAGCAAAGTATTTACAGGTAACATTCTTGAGCTGGATTAAAATTTATTGATTCATGTCTGGCATAAAAAGCTCTGTATCTGGATGTAAGCATAGGCAGGAAATCTGGACTGGTATTGCAGAGCTAATGGAAATGTTACGCAAGGTTCACCTTATCTGAGCATTATTTTCTTTTGGGATATTTCTTGAACTATTGTTCTTTTAGATAAAAGTGTAGTTTTGCATGAACTCAGCAACTATCTAAAAATTTGGTCAGGTCTTTTCCAGTAAATCGTTTTTTAATCAGCCACATGCTAAAAATTAAAAATTGCCCAGATTAGCAAATTTATATTCTTCTTTGCCAAGGAGTAACAGCAACAAAGCACCCCCTCATTCTCCTCCCCCACATCACTGTTCTACAAATATATCTTAGTAATTAATTCCTTGCTAATATTGTAACTTGAGTGTGAAAATGCTGTTTTCTGCTAGGAGAATTCAGATGCAGTAAACACTGCTACAGCAAATGGATTGTTTCTGTTGGGATATGCAATAAGTGGGTTTCAGTCTGTTCCCACTGGAGCTGTGAGTTTAGGATCAGATCCTGCTTAATATCATATTTCTCCTTCTCATGATACTTAGTGACTGTAGCAAAAGCATAGCTATTAAGAAAACCCCTCACCCCTTAAAAATATACGGATTTGCTTATCTAGAAAATCTCAGTATCACTGGAATTTTGAAATTTCTCCCCTCATTTGCAAAGGACCTAGAGACTCCTTTACAAACTTAGCTTCATATTTAGATACTCTTTCAAGTTCTATTGGGTACTGAAGAATAGCACACTTAATTAAAAAGCCCTAACAACACAAAACTGTGCAGTATTGTCAGTACTTGCAAAGAAAGTGGCAAATTCTTGCTTTCTTAATCTGGCAAAATTCCCATTAGCATCAGTGCTATGTTCTTTATGAAGCTTGGACATACATTTTAAGACCCTACCAATTACAAGGAAATTGCTTTGCTCTTGCAATGTTTGCAGTGTTTGCCTGCTGGCTGACAGTAACAATCAGAAACCTGCATGCTCCTAGTTTTTCTGGACATAAATTAGGAAATGTTAAGATGAAATCCTAAAGGTTTCCAAAAAGCTGTAAAGAGCTTACTTCTGATATGAAAGCTATGCAAGAGTGATCTGGCTGTCTTCTTCCAAGCGGGACTTTGAGTTGAACTATAGGAAAAGTTCTGTAGCCTTTTGACATTTCCCCAGCCAAAGCTGTCATTACTTAAAATACTATTTTTACCTGTGGAAATACGATGAAAGGGCTTTACAGCCCAAATCTGTTTATACTCTGTAGGCTTAGTAAAGAAATAAAATTTCCCCTCTGACATGCCCAAATAAACAATAAGCCTATTTCAAGTTCCGCTCAATAAGTGTGTTAAATGCATAAACTATTTTGAGTAAATGCCATGCAGCTGTTTAGTAACCTGCAATTACTGTGATATTGGGTCTGCCCGTGTTTGTGTATTGCTATAAATCTTGTAAGTGGACACTACTATTTCTGACACATCGTGATACATTTTCTGTAAGTCTATAGGTTTTGCTCAAAGTAGATGAAAATAATGGAACATTATAGATATTAGGTAGTCTTGCTCTAGTGTATGGTGCTGTAAATCTCTGGAGATTTACAAAGAGACAGTGACAACATGAGTGCAATTGCACACGATACTATTTTATGAGCTAATTCTATAAAGCAGCATCTCAGCTGTGCACTGACAATTTTTCACGGTAACTTTAGGAATGTCCCATGGAACCATTTAATAGATTAATTATTTGCTCATCCCAAAATAAATTGCACGTGGCTAGAATAAAACAAAAGGCCCACCACTTCTTTAGGAGGAGTTTTGCCTAAGAAGAAACTTGGGATAGAACCAGTTATTTCAAGGCTTGGATTAAAATGCTGGAATACAGTGCTGTCTGCCAGGAGGCCCTGTTCTGGCTGTGCGTCGCAGCCATACACGCCCTGCAAAGCATTTGTACCGCCCTTCGGTCTGCAGAGGTTCTAGGCTAGCGAAGGAGAAACATTTCTTTTCTGAACTTTAGTTCAACAGGTGACTTTGAAGTGACCTATGAATTCCTCCACTGTTGTTGAGCTGAGATCAGTAACTAGCATGGTTATAGAAATATATATGTCGGCATTTTTTCAAGGCATGATAATTTAAAAAATAAGACCTGGAAAAACACTTGTAATGTTAGAGGGTTCAGAGTTTTCAGAAAAAAATAACTGTGGAATTGTTATAGCAGCTGTTATAATCTATTATGTAAATCATCTGGGAATTAAAGCAAAATATTTTGTAAGATAGTTTTTGTCAAATAATAAATATGCTAGCATTTAGAATTAATATTTTCCAGAGGTGTTATTGTTATGTGATGAAAGCGAAACCTTAGAATACTCCTTATTTTAACTGATGAGGATTTAATATTTATTTATACCATGCCAATGATAACACCCATATTTGAGAACATATGTTTCTCAAAACTGGGTGTTGTAACTTAAGCTGTTGACCATACAGAGTTGTATTTGTCTTCTAGGTGTCACCTAGATATTCTCACCAAATTCAGTCAGAGATACTAAAAGATAAAATATGTGAAAAAGGCCCTGACTGAAAGACAGAAGTGTCTTGGGCCAGATTATTATTTATTTTAATTACCAAAAGATACTTTTCATATCACCACAGAAATTCTGTGGTTATTCATTGCTTATGTGTTGTAAACTGGCTTTTATAAAAACAAAAAGAATCAAGCCCTTTAATTAACTTTTGCTGTTCTATATGGGGTATTGGTTGCTGCTGGTGCAACATGCCAGTTCATCAGCCTGTTGACTGAAATACAGTATGATTTCGCTAATGACTGGAATGCATACTGCAGATTACCACATTTTGCAAGTTAGTGAGTAATCAAACAAACACCATAAAAATCAAGGATACTGCATAATGAAATGCACTTTATCCATTTATTTTCACAGCCATACATTAGTTTTAATTATTTGTGTTAATAATTCATTGGGTGATGGCACATGGGGCTATGGAATGTGTTTTTTTTTTTTGTTGTTTTTTTTTTTTAAATTATGTTTTAGTAACCAAAGCACCCATTGTAGAAATCTGGTATTCAATCCTTTGTGAGAAGATGAGTGGGTGCTTCTTTCTTGAGTGAGGGACCCCATTTCAGAAATAATACCTAAGAAAGTCCTAGAGTTCTTGAGGCCAGCCTGATCATCCTGGTAGATATGCTGGGGAAGAGTGGTTGTCACCTTGGGAATGTCAATGTAGCTGGGCTGGGTGAGAAGCCAGCTTCTCACCTGTGCTGGATTCCAAAGAGCTGATGAAGAGAAAGAAACTCATACTTGGGAGATTAGGGCAGGAACCTGACTTGTGGCCACTCACTGGAGGAAATCTTTCCCCCCTCTCCTTCCCTCCCCTCTTTCCTTATTTTCTGGTCCATAAAACAAGCCCAGAGCACAAATAACACCAAACTATCTTTTGCACATCATACTTCCGATGTCTAGTAGTGACTCAGGGAATGAAAGCTTTTCTACGAGATGATTGTTGCCTGCAAGAATAGCAGTATTTGCTGCCTAATGTATCTCTCCAAGTTTCTCTTCGAGGGTTTCCCGCCAAGGTGTCCACTTCCAGCACCAGTTATTGCCTCTTGCCAAGCTGGGCAGAAATTGTTTCATGGTGTGGGATGAACTTTCCTGGGATCAGTCTGGACTCTGACATGGTGGAGAACATCGCCTCAGTGTCTTCATTTCTTTAAGAAGTTGTCCTGGGTTCAGCAGTATCAGTCATTTTTCTGCTTCTTGGTAGCTGGTGCAGTGCTGTGTTTTTGACTCGCAGCCTGAGAACAATGCTGATAACACTGATGCCTTCAGTTGCAGCTCAGTAATGTTTAGTCTGATCGAGGACTTTCTGAGTCTCATGTTCT
>JASSUY010013430.1:40510-57436 GCA_032466535.1 Forpus xanthops | reverse complement strand
GGACACCTCACACTAAACCATGTCACCCAAGGCTCTGTCCAACCTGGCCTTGAACACCACCAGTGATGGAGCATTCATGGCTTCCCTGGGCAACCCCTTCCAGTGCCTCACCACCCTTACAGTAAAGAACTTCTTCCTTATGTCCCATCTAAACTTCCCCTGTTTAAGTTCGAACCTGTTACCCCTTGTCCTATCACTACAGTCCCTAATAAAGAGTCCCTCCCCAGCATCCCTGTAGCCTTCAGATACTGGAAGGCTGCTATGAGGTTTGTGCAACAGAAATTTTTCCTATTGTAATTTCAAGGCAAACAATAAACATTCTAACCTTGAAGAATTCACAGCCAGCAGCTCCAGCATGAGGGCTACACTGAGTGGATATTGACTGATTTTACAGGCAGGAGAATATTTATTGCCAGGACCTACTCTGTGCATTTATTTCTCTTGCTACAGTGCATGTTATGCATGGACCATTCGTTGCTAGACAATGCATCTTATTCTCAGATACTGTCTCAGTAATAGCATCAGTTTTAGTGGATGCAATAGTAGTATGGAAATGTTACTTTAATTTGGCCTTTCATAAGTTGATTTTAGTTGCCACAACATGAACTGCTGTCACAGAACCAGCAAACTTTCCTGTACTTCATGCTTTACAACTGAGAAGCCGTGGGGCAAGCTCACCTGAATTTAAATCTCCTAAATATTTTTTGTTTGCTTTTTTTTTTTAATTGTAGCTGATAGGGGTTTTTTGGCAAAATGAATGCGTTTATGACTAGACTTGCCCTGGATACAATTTCTCTTTTTTAACATTAGTAGTAATCATAGTATTTAAAGCTGCAGATTTACAACCTTCTTTTATTTCAGTGGAACTTAGCATATCCCACATATTACATCGCTGTAGTATGAGTCACCTCAGCGTGTCAAGCCAAATCCACAAAGTATATTCATTATATCTTCACCTTGAGTACCGTGAAACGTTACTAAAGGCTGTTCTCTCTCCTTGTGGTTTTGCACACACCTAGTCCCTGTCACATTATATCATCATTTTAATATGCATCTATTTTGAATTAAAATACAGCAAAAATATAAGGAAAATGTTTTATTTTGTTTTCTTCTCTATTAAAGAGTTGGCCAGGTTTTTGTTATGAAGTTCATATAGCTATCTATTTCCTATTAGAAACCCAGACATTTTGCATCTTCATGTTCTTCTCTTTTTTCAGTAATCTTTATGGATAGATTTCAGGATAACTTTATCCTTTACTAAAAAGCATTTGCTAAATGATTAAGCAGGCCAGTGCTTCATTATCAGCTTTATCTTTCCAACAGTGTGTTCAAATCTCAGGAAGTAGCCCAAATATTTTTCTGCATCTTTGAATGGATGGGTTCTCTTCCTGACTGTATGGCTATGGCCAGGGCACTTTAATAGAGTTCTTTTTATACTAGGAAGAGAAATTCAAGTGCTTCATTTCAATAAGGCACACTTGTTTGTAGCAAAAATCAGGCAGAAACAGAATAGCAGCAGTCGAAGCAGACTGCAGATCAAGAAGGTGAATTTGGGGTTGTGCTCACAGGAAGCTTTGCATGGGTAAATGGAGGTTATTTCCCATACATGTGTGATGGTCCTTGGACCAATAGCTCATTTCTGCTAGTCCTTGCTGTTGCTGTCTGCTCGCCAGCCTGCTTCCCTTCCAAAGTGCCTGCATTGACTGTACGTCCGCCAAGTGCCAAGTCAAATGCAGGTGATATGAATGGTCAGGACACAGATCCAAAGAGCTGCACACCAGGCAGCTCTTGCCCACCCACAGCATACAGTACTTGCTGTCAAAACCCATTACATGCAGCAATATGCGACAGTGCAGAACTGCAGCTGTGAGGAGGACAAAACACAGAATGTGTAATTGTGCACAGCAGCAGTCCAGTCTCCAGCAGTGTCTGCAGCTCCCTGTCATTTACTGCAGCAGCAGGGCACATTTGTCACACTGCAGCTCCTGAACATGTGTGCAGAAGGAGGGAAGAGAGCTATAATTGAGTGGCATGTGTCATTTGATTGCATGTCTCTTGTCCTTTGTTTTATCTGCAGCATGTCATGATGGCTGCTTTAACTTAGATTTATTGGCATGAGGCTGGTTGTGTACAGCTCTTTGACCAACTGTGAAGCAGGGAAGAGGTCCTGGGTGCATTGTGATTGCCAATAATGTCTCTCAGGATGTTCACTCTTCAGAGCCAGGATTGTATTGGAATGCACATAATATACTTCATCTTCTCTTGGGACATTGTGTTGAAGAGTAACAGAGTCCATGGTCTGTTTAGAGCTCTACATAACTGCCTGTGCTTGGTCAGTTGACAAATGAGGTATAGTCTTCCACCCCAACCATCACTATCTATCACTAGATGTCCCAGAGGCACGACACAATCAGATAGCTGATTCAAGCATTGAAAGTATGATATGAAAATTCCTCATGTGATACTGACACAAAAGTTCCTTTAAACTTGTCATCACTGTAATTGTATCAGACATCAGTGGCTCAGGGCTGCACGTTGTTAACAGGGTACAGAGTTTTGGGGTTGTTTAGGATTTACCCAGAATCTTCGATTTCAGTGCTACAATAAGATAAGAAACAAAATCTTTTGCCTTTGGTTCACTGAGGACAACTGCTGCAGGAGCATTGGCATGGTCCTTCTGTAAGCGTCATCTTTCACATGAAGCCCATGACAGGTGGCACTGTAGTTAGTAGTAATTTATGAATACATTCTACTTGCTTCTCTGTAAGAGAGAGGGACCATGAAGTCTCCAGATTATGTAGTTTGGGTTCATTTTGTGTTGTGCATCTACCTGGCATACCTTCCCACTCTTTTGATCACACCTTTGATTTTATCATATAGCCTGTATGAGGACAGGGCACTACTCACTGTTGTAACACAGGTAAATAAGAAGTGATGGTTAACATGCAGTAGCAACTAAGGCTGTGGGTTTCACAGATGCCACTAATTCCTGAGTTATCAGAGCCTTCTCAAGTCTGTTTGCTTAGTGACTAAATGCATGTAGTCTTCAGCCCAGTAGGAGAATTGATGGTGCCCATCCTGAGAATATGCTATGTGAGAAAGAATCATTTGCATTTGACCTTGATGGCTATTGTGAATATGTAGTCAGTGGAAAATGCAGTAGCCTCCTTGCTTTTTATATACACTTTTGCCCATAAAATCTAGATGTCACTGAGGTTTATAATGGTCCCTGGAGGACCTTATAATGACAGAGCAGTAACTCTCAGAGGTCTGTTATGAAGCCAGGAAATGTTACTATGTATTCATAAGAGGCTATACTACAAATATGGAAGGAATAATTAATTAGAAAATAATTTATTTAAATTAGACGCTTTATTTGAAAATAAGAAAAGGGTTAGGAAATGGCAAAATTGAAGGAGAGACATATAAATTTTAAGCTGTGAAGACCAAGTATATGCTTTTATTTTATAATTAAGTTGGTGTTACAGTTTTGGGGATGAGCATTACTGAAGAGCTGTGACATTTTCCCAGACTGAGAAGTTTGAGTAAGGCAAGGCTCTCAAAGATTCAGTCCTTTTCTTAGCATAGCCTGAGAAGTCAGAGGAGCATGTGCCTGCTGCAGCTCTGCCTGCTGGTGCAGGGACTGCTGCTGTGGTGTCCTGGCTTTAACAGCTGTGCTCTGGCTTAGCAGAAGCAAATACTTGAAGTGGACAGGATTCTTCATTTAAAGAGGAAAATGGTACAATTTGCATCAGTCTGTTGTCTTCCTTAAGGTAGTTTTGTTATGGAAGATCCTGTTCCACCCCACTTTTCCAAGTGATGTAGCATTGCTGATGTAGCAAGGGCTCAGGGCAAGCAGGAGTTTTGGATTGTGCTGAGGACCCAGCTCAGCAGAGCAGCCACAAACACTGTGAGCTGTGGTGAAGTGTTGCTAATGGTTCCACATGCTTACCTTAACAGTATGTCTGGCTAACACAGCACAGCTTGAGAATGAGCCCAGATTAGCCCTTGGCAGCAGGACAAGGCCAAGCACCAGATGAGAGGGAAGCTGGGACACCCACCATTAATGTCAATGGGAGTTGGGCCTGCCAGCCTGGGCTCCCACCAAGAACAGCTGCCTGTATATGCCTCAGGCAACCTGGGTAGGGTGCCCAGTGGTGCCTGGCCTGCACCCTGTGATGGCAAGGGGGAATTAGGCATTGAGGGCTGTGAGGGTGCTGCCTGCTGGAGTTTAAGCATCACATCCACTTACACAGGCAGGCTGTTCTATTGAACAGCAGCTCCGAGAGGGTGAGTTAAAGGCCTGATTCAAAACGGCAGTGCTGTAATTGGAAGCTTTTTGTTCCCCCATTTAAGAGGTTTTGGGTTTGTTTGTGCCAGGTGTGCCATGGGCTTGGGCTGAGTCATAGGGATCAGTCACCATGAAGAGTGCAGCAGGAGCTGTTTGGTTCACTTAGCTGAGACTACCTGCACCTCTGGTTTAAATTGCTGTGAGCAGCAATAAACACAAGTATCTCCTTCTTGCTCCCCACGGTAAAGCAAGCCTCCAAAACGCCCAAGCCTGAAGCCATTAGAATTTCTGCCTAGGGCCGGACCTGCGCAACCGCCTCCCGGCCCACGGAGGGAGGCGGGAAGGTGTTGAAGAAGGAAACGGGCAGGTGAAGGGGCTGTCGGCTGGACCCGGACCCGGACCCGGGCCGGGCAGGAGCCTCCTTCCCGCAGGGCTGCTCGGCACTCCGTCATCCGACTCTCTCCCCGCAGCTCCTCGACCTCTTCATGGTGTGGGACTGGTCCACCTACCTGGCTGACTACGGGCAGGCCACCTCCAAATACCTGCGGGTCAACCCTAGCACGGCCCTCACGCTCTTGGAGAAGTAAGTGCCTGGCTTGGGTAGTTGTGACGGCGCGGCGGGGCCGGGCAGAGCGCCGCAGCCCTCCGAGCTCGGCTGCGGGACCGGGGCCGCCTCCCCGTCTCCCGGGAGCTGCGGCTGCCCGAGTTGCCGCTTCGGAGGACGGGAGTGCAGCAGGTTCGCGGTGGTAAAGCCGGGGGGAACGTTTTCGGCTGGCTCGGGTCGGGGGGCAGGGTAAGGGAGACGCGTTGCCGCCGGCCGAGCGTCAACCTGCCTTTAAAACTTGTATCCAGATATGGGATGGTTTAAGAACATTTTCTAACGGTGTTTTCTCTCCTTTCCTGCCTGCGGTGAATGCGTTTTGCAGAGTTCACAGAGGGTACGTATCCTGTTATACAAATATTGTTGCTTCAATTTATTCCATTTCCCGAATTTCGTTTTAAAACGCATAGGTGCGGGAGATCAGCAGCACCAACATCGTGTAATTTGTCGGGAACAAAACATGCCGTTTACTGAGTCTGAACTTACCATAGAATCAAATGAGACTCACGGCTTTCTTCTCTCTGAATGCAGTTGGTAGGGTCGGTTTTCTGCCGAAGTTGTATTTGCTTAATACTTGTGAAGTAATATTTGTTAAAACGAGTTCCACATTGTGGAAATTTAAGAGCACGTAGATAACAGGTTTTGTAATCTTTTGGTTCTTCTTAGTGAAAAGATCAAAAGAGGAGCAAAAATAAATCTATTTAAATAGCCAGATTTTTCCTTTTCAAATTATGTTTCCAATGTCTCTGTGTCATTTGCTTTTTTATTTCTGCAGAATGAAAGACTCTAGCAAAAAGAACAATATTTTTGCTCAGTTCAGGAAGAATGATCGTGACAAGCAGAAGCTAATAGAGACTGTAGTAAAGCAACTTAGGAGTTTAGTGAATGGTATGTCACAGCACACATAGGCCTGTTACATTGACTGTTTCTCATCATGCCAAGATGTATTTCTTAGCCACTGTTTCTACCAAGCAAATAACTATATCGGTTGATATAGATTAGTTTGACCAAGTAAAGGAAAAATGCAGTCAACGGCTTGTACATGGAGTCTTCGGCAAACAATCTTTGTACGTATTTTTAATGGATCGAATACTATTTTGTATATTGTAAACAAATGGTGACAAATGAGGCTGTACAATAAATGCCAGCTCAATTGTATTGTACATGGAACAGCTGAACTGTAAATACATTATTTAAATATCCACAGACGTGGTGTCCAAAATTTTGCTCCAAGTAGGAATTATTTGAGAAACAATCTCTTAGTTGCTGTTTTCTGAATGAATCCTAATGTAACGTTTTTTAAACATTGAGATACTTGCATTTCAGATGCTGCCTATCGTTTCCCTGCATTAAATGTATATTAGCCTTAAAGTGATTGGACATAATTTTGTATACCGGGTTTTGTAGTCTGAAGGTATGAAAAAAAATCATCTGATTTTTAGTACCTTTGAAAACTACCTGAGAAGTAAACTTATTATTTATTTAGCATTAGAGGTTATATTCTTTGTTCTCCAAAAGGGTTTAATTTTGGGGTTGTGAATGTAAATAACCATTTGAGTTCTTTATTATGTGAGGTTCTGGTTTGGGTTTGTTCCTCAGGGTTACTATTTCTAACTGTACTTTTGTAAGATCTCGGGTTATTTCCCTAGGTTGCAGTAAGGAATAGATTTGCCACTGCTGGTTTCGTGCTGCATCTGTTTGTCAGTACGCGCTTTCTACCGCCAGACCCATCCCAGTGATCAGCATTTCGTCCCACCGCCGGTCTCTTTGCACTGTCCCCTCCTGGCTATTTTAGACAACAAGAGAATGTCTGACAAATAAAAACCAAATGGAACATGTAAAAATAATGTACATTTTCGCTGTATTTTTAAGTTATTGGCGGTCTAAATACAGTACTATAAACCTCACCCGTACTCCTGTTTAATTTCTGGAACGCACCTCAGAGCCGATTTCGCTGGGACCTATACGGGTCCCGGCTCTTTGGTGCTGTAGCCCCGGGGCAGACGGGCGAGGCAGCCCCGATAGCAGGGTGTGGGCCGGATGAGAAGAGGCTGCAGGATTTCCCCGGCTGCCGGTGCGGGGCGGCGACGGAGCCCGTGAAGCGGGGCTGGGGTCGAGGGCTCCCGGGACTGGATTCGGTGCCTCCGCCGGGCGGCGGGAGGGGTCGGCCCGAGTGGGCTTCCCTGGGCACGCGGGGCGGAGGGGAAACCCTGCGCCTAGAGACCGCCGTCCGGCCCCGAGGCTGGCGCTGGCGGGTCCGGGGAGCGCAGTGGCCGCTATCTCCGTGGCGTCGGGGGGCACCAGGACCTCCGCCCCGAGGAGAGGGGGGTGCCCCGACAGGCCCCGCTCGCCTTGCGCCCCTCAGACGCTCTCCCCGGTTCTCCCGCTCCAATCAACGCGCTTGGCCGCGCTGCTTAAATATGCAGCTGATACGTCATCTCCGAAGGTGGATCGGGCGTAAGTGGCCAATATCTATATAAATGTGGCCGAGGGCCGAAACGGCAGCAGGAGGCGAGCGGGGCCGGCAGGGCAGTACCCGGCAGCGCCAGTCGCGGAGCTCCCGTCGCCGGCCCCGGAGTTTGACGGCCGCCGGGGCCGCTCCCCCCGCCGCCGCCACTCGCCCTCCCCGTCTGCTGCTGCCCTCGAGGAGGATGCCGGTGAGGCTCTCCTGGCCCGAGGCGGCAGCGCTGGCGCTGCTGGCTCTGGCGCTAGTGGTCATCATGTGCCGATACCTGTGGGCGCTGCGCTGGAGCCTCAGCCGGGACCGCGGCAGCACCCTGCCTCTGCCCAGGGGCTCCATGGGCTGGCCCTTCTTCGGAGAGACCCTGCACTGGTTGCTCCAGGTAAGGCACAGGGGTACGGGGACTGATGGGAAGGGGCTGACGGGAGCCCTGGGCTGATCTGCAACTTGCCCCCAGGGCTCCCACTTCCACAGCTCTCGGAGGGAGAAGTACGGGAACGTCTTCAAGACCCACCTCCTGGGCCGGCCGGTGGTGCGAGTGACTGGTGCTGAGAACATCCGCAAGATCCTGCTGGGTGAGCACACACTGGTCAGCACACAGTGGCCTCAGAGCACCCAGATCATCCTGGGCTCCCACACCCTGCTCGGCTCCATTGGTGACCTGCACCGCCAGCGCCGCAAGGTGAGCTTCACAGCTGCCCCAACAGCACACACAGCCCAGGCAGCACCTCCTGCCCAGGCTTGAGCCTCGATGGCGCATGGGACCCCTCACTTTAACCACCTGCCTCTGTTCCATCCCTTCTCCTCCTAGATCCTGGCCAGAGTATTCAGCCGCACTGCCCTGGAATGCTATCTGCCACGGATCCAGAAGGTTGTGAGCTGGGAGCTGCGGGGCTGGTGCATGGAGCCAGGCTCCATCGCCGTTTATTCCTCCGTTAAAACCTTAACTTTCCGCATTGCAGCTCGGATTCTGCTGGGGCTCCGCCTGGAGGAAAAGCAGTTCAAGGACCTGGCCAAAACTTTTGAACAACTGGTGGAGAACCTCTTCTCCCTGCCCCTCAACATACCCTTCAGTGGGCTGCGCAAGGTACTGCTGCCTGCCCTGCTCCCTCTGCCTGGGAGCAGGGGTCTGGGACCCGGCAGCACAGACCCTCTGTCCCCAGGCCCACCAAGGCACACTTCTGATGGACCAGGATATCTGCAGCATGTTCTGGGTCTTAGAGCCTCGTGTCTTGCCCATCCCAGCTGCCTCCTCTTCTCTTTGTGCTTCTCACCTGATCCTGGTTGGCTTCCAGCACCCCTGGGCACTGTTTCCAGCTCATTGTACAGCACAGGATTCCTCTTCTCACTCACGCCATGTGTTGCCTCTGTTGGCTCTGGTTAGTTTGTCGTGTCTGGTCCTCTCCCATCTCATCCTGCCTGGACTCATGTCAGCCCATGGCAGAGGGATATGGGAGCATGGGCACAAAGGCAGGTGAGCACAGTGCGCCTCAGTTTAGTGCTCCCTGTGCACACAGAGCAGGCTAAGGACTTGAGGCCCTCTTATAGTCCTTAGTTCCTTGTACGCCAGCAACAGTGAGACAGCAATAGGGTCCTGGAGGGAATCATGGCAGAGGAACAGTCTCCTGTGCCTCTTTCAACCTGCAGTTTCTCCCCTACTGCCCTGCCCCTCCTTGCCTGCCTCCCCACAATCCTGCTCTAGGTATCAGCACTGTGTCCCATCTCTCCTCTCCCATTTCAGCCTGTATTCCTTCCTCTGGCTTTGGGTTCTCCACCCTTGCAGCAGCTCAAGACTCCTGTCCCTTTTAGACAGATCTTGCCCAATGTCCCATTTTCCACTGTGAGCTCTGCCTAACCAGCTCTCCTTATTGAGCCAGTCCCAGTTCTCCCCAGCCTCCCTGCTGCTCTTCTCCACCAGTTCAAAGCTCTTGTTTCCTCTGTCCAATTTCCCATTGCAGGTTGTCACCAGTGTGAGCTTTCATCCCCTGTCCCTCCCTGTTTTCTCTCAGGGGAGCCACAGCTTGCCTGGCCCTAGACCAACTTCTTCAACTTGCATTTAGGTCCCCTTGTCTTTTTCCCTTGCTCCCTGCCCTGTTTCCTTTGTCCAGTCCTTCCCACCTCAATTCCTAGCCTTTGTATCTTGTTCTCAACATCTGGTCATGGCCATTTTTCATCACACATCTCTGATCCTTCAGCTTTCTCAGAAGGCAACTTGACACAGAGCCAGGCACTCTGACTCCATCCATCCCACTTTGCAAAGAGATATTGCCCATCTCTTGATTTGCTGAAAGTGCAACACAACCAGAAATGAGCTGCATGTGACTGATGTGTCTTTGTCTACTATACCTTGGTAAAGCAGCTCATTTACTCCTGTCTCAGATGTGCTTTTCTGCTTGGACTCAGTTTTATTAAGTTGCTTCTTCTTGTCCCTTTGTTAATGAACTTCTTTATGACCTTATACAACTGTAGGATTGTTCAGCACAGATGCCTCTGGGCTCAGTACCATGGGTTTACGGCTGCCTTTACTTCTCAAGAGTTTTCCTGCGACTTGTATTTGATTCATAACAGCAAGGAAATAGAATCTGCAGCAATTCCCCCTAAACTGCTGCCTCTTGCAAGATGCTGGGGCTGATTAAACAGTTCTTGCTGTTACAGATCCAGGGACTAAAGATTACCATACTTGGGTCCTCCTGTCCCTTGGTAGAGAGGGCTGGGTCCTAAGTTTCTACTGAACTATGTGTGCTTCCCACAGGGAATTAAAGCACGGAACATGCTACATGAGATTATGGAGAAGGCTATACAGGAAAAACTGCAGAGAAACAACCCAGAAGATCACAGTGATGCCCTGGATTTCATAATAAACAGTGCCAAGGAGCATGGCAAAGAATTCACCATACAGGAGCTAAAGGTAAGGAGATCCCTACCTTGCAGTGTCCCTTCTGACTTGGAGGCTGTTTGAGAGACCTGGGCTGAAGGGCAGGAATGAGATTGTTGGGAACCCAACGTCAGCTTCTGGCTCCTGCCCTTCTCTTACCATCTCTGAGGACATCATCTCCAGTGCAACTGAGAAAGCCTGGACTTGACAGGCCCATATGCTCTGGTGAGATTGTGCGTCTGCATTAGAAGACAGCTGGTATTTAAAAAAGGAATAAATGCCCCTTCCACCTTTCCTCTTCATGGCCACCAGGCTTCAGCCTGCCTTAGGATGCTGGTAGGGTTACATGGCTGCTCCAAGGCTCTGTATTTCAGTGTGTACTTGATAACCACTGTGCTGGAAATCTTTAGAGCTAGCTGTGTGCTCCTCAAACATTGGGCATAGCGCAGCACTATACTTCATGCCACTGTATTCCTTGGGCTGCAAGCCCAAAAATCTCTGAGATGATATACCGAAATGGGTCCAGGATGATGGATTCCAGGACATACATTATCACCTTGTTGTTAATTAGATCATCTAGCTTGTGTGTTGCTATGATTCAACATGTCACATCACCGTGATTTAAGGATGAACCAAGTAGTCCTTACTGAGCCAAAACTACCAACTGAATATGAGTATTTTGCCAAAGACCCTCGGAGGAAATTGTACCATATCATTCATAGCTCCATGTCACTTGGTGTCAGCGGATGACACGCTGCATTTATATAAGAAGGTCTGAAGCAATTTTGCATGGGTACAGCAGCTGAATATAGTCTAAAAGTAGTTTTACCATTTATTGGGGTACCTAAGAAAAACTCTCTAACGACTAATGTTTAAAAAATATTTTGTAAGAATGTAGCCTCTAAATTGAAAATATTTGAAAGACTTTACAGTGATTATTAGCTACAAATAGAACCAGTGTAGATTCTTAATTTTATTGTAATTATTTAGTATATTATTTTTCTAATAGAATGTTTTATTATAATTATTTAAAAAAATAATTGCCAGATTCAAAATGTGATTAAGATTGATTAATTTATGTTAGTATTCACATGGATACTACACATGAATAATTACATGATCTCTCATCATGTCACAGCTTATGTAGCCACACTGTCAGAGGCAGGGAGGCATACAGGCTGTTATTTCAAATCACAGAGCCTGCCTTAAATTTATTCCATGTTACAGAAATATCTTGGGTTTTAATTGCAAGTGGTAGAACTGAGAGGTTTCTTTTCATCTGAGTCTGCTACCTTGTGAATGCAAAAACTCCTGCTAATGCCTGCAGGAGATGTGATAGGAGTCAGCAGGGATCTGCTATTTCAGAGGTTTTATTTCAGCTAAAAGATGGCCTTGAGTTGCACCTTGGCAAAAGCCTCTAGTCCAGCCAGTATATAACGCTGGGGACCACAGAAAGGAACAATCCTTTTTACATTTTCCCTGACCTTACCGATTTGGAAGAAAAGCTCAGAAGAGCTGAATTAAGGTGATGTGTACTCATCTCAGCTGTGTTTCTGCTTTAGTCACTTGGCAACTGTATGTCCAGTTTGTACAGAAATGGAAGGAGGGTGTCTAGTTTTGGTTTCTGCCAACCCAGGGTGGGTGCAGGTTTGTGGAGAGCCAAGGGGAGGCTGAAGCCCCCTGCACAGGGACAAAGCCTGCAAAGATGAGAACAGTCTGAATCACAACCAGTTTTAAGTGGCATTCAAACTTGTCAAAACATTCTTTCCTCTCCCAGGAGTCAGCAATTGAGCTCATATTTGCTGCTTTTTTCACCACGGCTAGTGCCAGCACCTCTCTGATTCTCCTGCTACTGAAGCATCCCTCAGTGATTGAGAAAATAAGGCAGGAACTGCTGTCCAATGAGATGTACCAGCAGTGTGAGAGCTGCCCTGTGGAGTGCTGCCTGGACACCCTGACCACCCAGAGCAGGGACAGCAAGAGGCCACCTACCTGCCCCGTGGCCAGAGATGCTCATGAGGAGCAGAGCCAGCCGCCAGGCTCAGCAGCGGCAGGTTGCCGTCAGCCCAATGCCTTTCCAGAGCCCACCTTCCCCCAGAGCAGTCCCTGCACTGGTCCCCAGCTCCAGGCACCGTCGGGGCAGAGCTGTCGCCGCCCCTCGGATATCAGCCTGGAGAAGCTGAGTCGCCTGCGCTACCTGGACTGTGTGATTAAGGAGGTGCTGCGAGTGCTGCCCCCAGTCTCCGGAGGCTACAGGACGGCATTGCAGACTTTCGAGCTAGATGTAAGTGTCTCGCGCGCCAGCGGGCTGCTGGGGAGCTGCTGCCTGCCGCTGCCTGCCGCTGCCTGCACGCTCCCTGTATCCGGCGCAGTGGGGGTGCTTGGCAGTGTAGCACAGGGGAAGGCGGCACTCGGCAAACACTGTGTGTCACAGCTAGGCTGGGGAGAAAAGGAGCTGCGGAGCGGATGGGTAATGTGGTGGGGCTGTTCCTCGGCACCCTCTGCTCACCCTCCACTAGCACAGTTGGCGGCACAGGTATGTAATGCTCCTATCCTCCCCTATTTATTTCAACAGGGCTACCAGATCCCCAAAGGCTGGAGTGTCATGTACAGCATCCGCGACACGCATGAGACAGCTGCCGTCTACCAGAGCCCCCCTGGTGGCTTTGACCCCGACCGCTTCAGTGCCACCCAGACAGAGGCTGTGGGCCGCTTCCACTACATCCCCTTTGGTGGAGGGGTGCGGAGCTGCATCGGCAAGGAGCTGGCACAGGCCATTCTTAAGCTGCTGGCCATTGAGCTGGTCAGCACAGCCCGCTGGGAGCTGGCCACCCCCAGCTACCCTGCCATGCAGACTGTGCCCATCGTGCACCCTGTTGATGATGGGCTGCAGCTCTACTTCCACCTCTTGCAGCCTGGCCAGGGCAGAGAGGGGTAAGCCAGGGGTATGCTGCCCCCCTCAGCCCTGGTGTTGATGCCCCACCATGGCTGCCAGGGACAGACTCTGCTGTGCCCATGGCACTGGGTTGCTGCAGAGCAAAACCCCAAAGGTCTTATTTTTCCCCTCCTGGTGTGCAAGCCAGGAGGGAAGGCCCTGCAGATTCCTGCCCTTGAGCATCAGGTGGGGACTCAGCCCCAGCCCAGGGGCAAAACCCAATGAAGATGCTGGCAGGGAGCATCCCCCATAGGTGCTCAGCCAACCCCTTCCTCATGCAGGTCTCCAGCCACAGGGGTGAGGGTGCAAAATTCCCAGCCCTACAGTCAAGGCTCACAGAGCTTTTCTGTGATGTGGTTATCTCCTGGCTGTGTTATAGTAGAGGCAGGACCAATATCCTGCACAGTGTAGCTTTTTAGGTGTAAAAGGAAGGAAGATGAGGAGGCTCTGCGGAAAAACACAAGCCAGGGCTGCCCAATCCTCAGCATCAGCTCTAGCTAGAGTAACAGGGTGAAAAGTATATTTTATTGTAAATATTTAATCTCATTCCTGCACTTCCTATTAGAGCTAGCACAAAGCAGACATGTCTCATTCACTCAGTAATGATAGTCATGTATGTTGTGCATCAGCACCGTGCTGCTGCTAGGGGTCTGCTATGAAGCCCCCTTCTGGGGTCCCTGCAGGATGGACTCCCCAGCTGTAGCCTGACTGAGGGATCAGCCTGAATCAGGAGATGGGGCTTCGGGGAATAAACACTTGGAAAAGGAACATTTCTGAATGTGTCTGTGACAGAAGGTCCTCTGTTTCTGATGGTGGTGTTCACACTGCAGAGGAGACATCTGCAAAGCAATACAGGCCCTGTGCTGCCTGTCTGCCCAGACTGACTGTATCACCTCCTGCAGACTGCCTCTGTCAGAGAGAGTGTCAGGACAACATCTCTGTGGGTCCATCCAGGGGTAGTACCTGAGGCTAAGCCTGCATGCTGAGGGCATCTTTTTAAGTGGCTTTTGAGTACCACATGCTTTGCTGAGACACAGGGTATTTCTCTCCCATGTAAAATGAAGTGAGTCCTGTTGCTTGCACTGAGAACAGAGCTAGATTCAAGTCCTTGCTACACGGCAATGTGCTAATAAGTTCCTTTCAGCTTCACTTCTGCTCCCCACTGTCACACATTCTGCATGGAAGCGGCAGAGGAAAGCATCCACCTTGTGCTTCCTGTGAGCTTTGGGCTTGGTGGCACAGTGTGCATTGCGTGAAAAAACAGCAGCAGCTCAACCTGTGAGGGCAGAAAACTGACATAAGGACAGGATCCGTCTGGAAATGCTCTGAGGAGCTGCCCTGTTACTGTCCTGCTTCAATACCACACTACAAATGCTCTTGCCCTTGCCAGACCCCTAGTACTTCCATGCTGGAGCTCTGCAGCAGGGCATGTGCTGCCGTTAGCTGTCAAGGGGGCTGCACAGTCCGCACAATGCTACCTGGGTCAGAAATGTGGCTCCCAAATGTGACAGGTCAAATCTGGAAGAGGTTGAACTGCAGGGCTGAGTTAAGTGCTGTTGGCAGGTCGACCCCGTAGTGAACCAGAGTCTCTGCTCCTCCTGACCTTGTCCCGAAAGGTGAATCTTTCTGGCTATCAGAGGTGAAATCAGTAGGTGGTGGCTGCAAGTGGCAATGACTAACTTTAATTAGCAGGAGCTGCTGGCGTGGCTGTGACCTACGGACGACGCAGGCTCCCACCACGGGCAGGGCTGCGGGGCAGAGCAGGGCCTGCAGCGCCCAGCACCGGGCAAGGGAGGGCTTAACAATTACCCCGAGCGCTAACGAGCCCCATAGCCACCCGGTGGAAAATGTAACATGGATCTAGTTAAAAAAAAAAAAATGAGGACTTGAAACTGATTTTGTTTGCAGATAAACAAGAGCATTTACAAACGAAGTGTAATGATTGTTACTTGTAATCCAAGTTTGTTCATATTAGGCTGTTAATTTCTTGACCCCCTTCCAAGATGTTTTTAATTATCCCTTTCACTCTTTACCATTTGATTCTTTTCGAGCCGATGGCTGGGGAATACACAGCTGGGGAGATAATAAAGCCTTCCTGTGGCAATTATCGGTGCTCAGGCCACCGTATCTCGTTATTTTGATAGACAGTGAACTTGGCGCGGTTGCCGGCCGGGTTCACGCAGATGTCACGGTCCGTGTTGTAGGTCACAAGCAGGTCAGCGCCCGGCAAGGGGAGAGCGCCGGGTCAGGGCCCGGCCGCTGCTCCCGGCCAGGCCCCGCGAAGCCGCGCCGGACCCCGAGGGGGTGCGCGCCGCCGAGGGGGAGAGAACGTACCCCAGTCTTGGGCAAGGGGCGGCGGAGGCTCGCAGACCCACTCCAGCAAGTCTTCGAAAGAGGAGGTAGGGTCCCGAGTGATGCGTTGATTGTCAGGAAAATAATAATTAAAAGTGACATCTCCCCCTTCCCTACACAAATGCACACACACAGTTTCCAGCTTTTATTGAGCTTGTCTGAGAGCAAGAAAACAAAAGTAACAGGGAGGCAACAGGTGAAAAACGGAAATAAAGAGGAACAAAACAAAACAAATAAAAGGTTCCCAACAACAAACCAAGCACGACAGTTTATTGGTAAAAACAGTGCTCGGCGGAGCGCCCCGCGGCCCCGTCCTTCCCTCCGCGGCCCTGCAGCTGTGGTCCGCGCCAGGCGTCCCTTCCCTGCGGCCGCGTCTCCCAGAAGGCGCCTCTTGCGCAGGGACGCAGAGGCTGTCCCAGCAACAGGAGCCTTCCCGCGGCCCCGACGCCCGCTCCTGCCAGCAGACGCCGCTCGCCTCCTGAGTGCGGCCGTCGGTGCCTGCCCGCCGGCCCCAGGACGGAGCCTTTCCGCGATGCTGCACCTGGCAGAGTGCTAGTCAGGCGCTGAGTGCCTCTCCTCGGCCGCGTCAGCCTCGACTGCCCCTGGATGCCGACGAGCCCCAGAAAAGGGCGGGCAGCAGGTCCCGGGGAGAAGAGCCTGGCACGGAGGGTTTGGTGTTTCCTTTCCGCGCTAAACTTCCCTTTCCCTCGGTGACCCGCTCTTGAACCTGCCTCGGGAGGCTAAGACGAACTGCAGCTCCTTCCTCCGCGGCAGGCAGAAATACAAGCCGGGCCTTTCGAGGTGAACGAGAGGACAACGGAGCTTCCTCGACCGATGCGGCAGCACATCTGCGGCTCTGCCCGGTGGCCCTCGGGGCTCTCCCAGCGTGGGGACTGCCCGCCCCGTCCGGTCCCCAGCACTGGACCGCTGCTCGGGCCTCTGGCTCGTAGTTCCCAGCTGGCGACACGAGCGGGCGGGCGAAGGAGCTCCGTAGCTTGCGAAGAGCAGTGGCACCGGCCGGGGAGTGTCCCCGGAGGCAGGCATCCTCGGGCAGCCTAGTCCCGGGTGCTGGAGCAGGATATTGCTCGGCGCAATCTGCTGGTCTCTAGCGAGCACCGGCTATAAATCCGAGGGGGCAGCCTGTCTCCAGCTGTCGGCTGTCGATGGCATCCGCTGCCCGCCAGCTGAAAGCGGTGCTGCGGGAACGAGCCCGGAGCGGCGGCCGTCGCGCCCGGCAGTACCTTTCCTCCCCCGGCGGCTGTCTGCGGCGGGCGGGATGCGCAGCGCAAAGCAAATAGTTAAAGATTTCGGAGGGAGGAGCCAGGCCACAATCCGCAATTAAAGATGAACTTTGGGTGAACTAATATATCGACCAAGGTAGGGTGGGCAGCAACCTGGGAAGGGTATAAAA
>JASSUY010013430.1:0-40410 GCA_032466535.1 Forpus xanthops | reverse complement strand
GCAATTAAAGATGAACTTTGGGTGAACTAATATATCGACCAAGGTAGGGTGGGCAGCAACCTGGGAAGGGTATAAAAGGCGGACAGCGGCGAGCCCGGCCCGCTCACTCGGAGCTCCCGGGGGGCCAGGCTGGACTCGCTCCCTAGCCATGGGCTTCTCCGCCCTAGTTGCCAGCGTCCTGTGCACCTTCCTGCTGCCCCTGCTGCTCTTTTTTGCTGCCGTCAAGCTCTGGGACCTGTACTGCATAAGCGGTCGTGATCCCAGCTGCCCACTCCCGCTGCCCCCAGGCACCATGGGGCTCCCCTTCTTCGGGGAGACGCTGCAGATGGTGCTGCAGGTAAGGCGAGGTGATGCCGCGAGGAGCGGAGAAATCCTCGGCTCCTCCTCTGGCTACAAGGGAGGGGGATGAGCCGCAGCTTCGCCGGGCTCCTGTGCCCAGGTGGAAAGGAAGTCCTTTTCATGCTCCTTTCTCTTTTTCGTTTAACATTTATTTTGTTATTCTTCCCCTTTTCCCGGTCAGAGGCGGAAATTTCTGCAGATGAAGCGCAGGAAATACGGCTTCATCTACAAGACTCACCTATTCGGGCGGCCCACCGTGCGGGTGATGGGAGCCGAGAACGTGAGACATATCTTGCTGGGCGAACACCGGCTAGTGTCTGTGCAGTGGCCCGCATCGGTGCGCACTATCCTGGGCTCGGGCTGCCTCTCCAACCTCCACAACGGGCAGCACAAGCATCGGAAAAAGGTACGGCCCGACGGCGGGAGGGGAGCGGGTGCGGCCATCCCTGGCGCAGCGGCTAAGCCTGTGTCCCCTTCTTTCTCCTCCTCGTCCCGCCGGGCAGGTGATCATGCAGGCCTTCTCCCGGGACGCCCTGCAGCACTACGTGCCCGTCATCCAGGAGGAGGTGAATGCCTGCCTGGCTCGGTGGCTGAGTGCCGCCGGGCCCTGCCTGCTGGTGTACCCTGAGGTGAAGCGCCTCATGTTTCGCATCGCTATGAGGATCCTGCTGGGCTTCCAGCCCTCCCAGGCCAGCCCCGACGGCGAGCAGCAGCTAGTGGATGCCTTTGAGGAGATGATCCGCAATCTCTTCTCTCTCCCCATAGATGTGCCTTTCAGCGGGCTCTACCGGGTAAGGCTTAGGGGGTAGGGAGGAGAGTGATGCCTCGGCAACCAGGGCATCGGGGAACGGCCTGGAGGGATGAAAATACTGTTCAAGTCTCATGTTGCTCTCCCTGCTCCTTGAATAGGGCTTGCGGGCACGCAACATAATCCATGCCAAGATTGAGGAGAACATCCGTGCCAAGATGGCCTGCAAGGAACCTGAGGGTGGCTATAAGGATGCGCTGCAGCTGCTTATGGAGCACACACAGGACAACGGGGGGCAACTCAACATGCAGGTGAGACTCCCCATGGCCAGATCTGTCCCTTTTCTCCAGCCCTCCTGTTAGCATTACATTTATCTTTTGGAGCCAAAAAGAGGGGACAGGAGGTGCTCCCTCTCGCAGCTTGCATAGTGCACTGGTATGCAGAGGCTGCAACCAAACTGCTGTATATGGAGCCATATCCACTGGGAGCAAAAGTACCACCTCCATCCTAACCCCTGTGTGTCTGCTGCAGTCTGGGAGTGATGCACAGTGTTGTACAAGTGCTAGAATAAGCCTGGTAGAGATACTATGTTCAAACATGTTTTAATCCTCTGTCCTCTGTGTCAGGAGCTCAAGGAGTCTGCTACAGAGCTGCTGTTTGGGGGCCATGAAACCACTGCTAGTGCTGCCACCTCACTGATTGCCTTCCTAGGGCTCCACCATGGTGTTCTGCAGAAAGTGAGGAAAGAGCTGCAGGTGAAGGTGTGTGCCTTCCTCAGAGTCATTTCACAGGAGGGGCAGTGGGAAGGTACCTCCAGGAAAGGTGTCCCAGACTGGGCCCCCTCTGACCCAACTCGTCCGTGCTTTTGGGGGGAGGCAGGTAAACACCATTTTCTGAGGGATGCCAGGAGTCCTACCTGCCTGCTGCATGAACATCATGGCAGCATCTTTCTTTCTAGGGGTTACTGTGCAGTTCCAACCAAGAGAAGCAGCTGGACATGAAGGTCTTGGAGCAGCTGAAGTACACAGGCTGTGTCATAAAAGAGACCCTCCGGCTGAGCCCACCTGTTCCTGGAGGATTTCGAGTTGCACTCAAGACCCTTGAGCTAAATGTAAGCAGGGCTTGGGCTTAACTCCTCAGAGCAAAGTACTGATGCATTTATGTAGCCCATCTGCCTTTGGATGACCTGCAGGAACCTGGGTGGG
Source organism: Forpus xanthops (assembly GCA_032466535.1). NCBI lineage: Eukaryota > Metazoa > Chordata > Aves > Psittaciformes > Psittacidae > Forpus > Forpus xanthops. The sequence goes on along the minus strand of JASSUY010013430.1, from coordinate 38,118 downwards.
GAGGTGGGGTGCACCGACATGTCATGTGCTGACACTTCATCTTATTTAACACAGTATGCGCTTCATGTCTTCTTTCCCTTCTTTTGATAGGGTTATCAGATCCCTAAAGGTTGGAATGTTATTTACAGTATCTGCGATACCCATGATGTGGCAGATCTCTTTACCAACAAGGATGAATTTAACCCGGATCGCTTCATGTCTCCATCTCCAGAGGATTCCTCTAGGTTCAGCTTCATCCCTTTTGGTGGGGGCTTGAGGAGCTGCGTGGGCAAAGAGTTTGCAAAAGTTCTTCTGAAAATATTTACAGTGGAGTTGGCACGGAACTGTGACTGGCAGCTATTGAATGGACCTCCTACAATGAAAACTGGCCCCATAGTGTACCCTGTGGACAATCTGCCTACCAAATTCATAGGTTTCAGTGGTCAAATCTGAGAGCTCAATGCTTGCCTCTGGCTGGATTTCTCCATAGCATCTAATGTGTACATAGTGACTTTTTATAGTAACGAAGGCCTTTAACTATTTAAATTTGTGAATGTACAGTAGTTATTTATGACTTCAAATATTTCAAAAAGGCTATGATATTTTTTTCCCCAAGCACTACAATTATGGGTCTCTGATTCATAATTAGATAATGTTATTTCTATAGAAATAAGTTTTCTCCTATTTAAGTCTATTGAATGCTGTCCAGCTAAGCATTTGGAGATGTTTCACAATGGCTCATGTATTAAATGTTCTTAAAGACATTTGAAACAATGCTAACAAGCTACTCTACTGAATTGCCTAAAATGATTACTGTTTCAGGATGTTTTCAGTATTATTTGTGTCTAGATCTTATGTTTAATGTGTGAATTTTGAGTTTGATAATAAAGTTTATTTTTGATGATCCTCTGTATAAAGATCTGCGTGTATGCTAAATAGTAGCTTAACCCATGGGTCTAGAGGGTTTGGTTGTAAAGTCAGATCTGCTTTTGTGAATGAGCTATTTGCTATTTCTGTGCTCATAACTCTCCCCTGCCTCCCACTCCCAGTGTGGTTCTCACTTCTGAATAGTAAATTGTTTTAGCCTGTAAGTGGTAAGTGCAGCGCAATAACATAAACACACTCACTGAAGAGAGTATGGAGCGGTAGCAAGTGCTGCAGGTCTCCTTATTGAGTACATAATCTTGAACCACGGTAAATAAAGTTAAGAGAAGCAGAAGACTAATATATTACAGGAGTCTTTCTCTGTAGCTACAGAAAATAGATTGAGGAATTAAAAAAAAACCATAAATGTCCTCTCCTCCCATATTACTGCTAAACTCTGTAAACAGACCACTGGATCTCATTCTGTGTTGAGTCTGCTGGCTATGAATCTTTACTTATGAAGGTATCTCTTATCAGTTGGTAGAGCAAATAAAATCTGATTTCTTCCTGAAACGTGACAGCTCTGACTAGGTCACAGGTAGAGCATGCATTGCATTTGGTTTAAGAACTTCTTTCCTGGAATTCAGCAAAGTGAGAACTAAAAGGGAGGCACTAATGTGAATTGATTAACAGTGAATCAACTGTTGAGATGCAATTCCCTGGGGATGTGTAAGCAGGGCAGATAAAATGCCCTAGGCATGACCTCTGTTTTGTCTTAACCATAACCTCCCCCCCCATTACTACACCTATTAGTCTTCCCTTAAAAGTCAAACAACATAGACTGGTTTTATAAACATCTACAACTTAAACCAATGTAACTGAGTGTCATGAGTACTTATAGCACCATACAGAGTAATTTAATTTCTGTTTGTTTCTGGAAAACAGTGCTTTTGTCATTATATTCTTCCAAGGTCAAAAATAAGGGTGGAGTTAAATTGCTCAAAATCACTGCAGGTGTTTAATAGCATATATAAGGTTTTGGATTTTTATTTTATTTTTAAAGGAATGTTTTTAGAATACATCTGATATGTTTCCACCTAGCATTTAAATTACATAAGCTTTTAATGTAAGACCTTAGGTATAGCCTATATATGAGCATAACTATCAAGATGTTTTCATATTCAATTTTTGTAGTCTTAAAATACAAAAGATAGCTTTAGATCATGCTTGAGTCTTCTTGGCAATGTTTTAAATCTTTACAATGCAAACTTTTTGTACCATTATGTTTTCCAGGGATTTGATAAGTGATCCCAGTTTAAGATTACTTATTACAAATATATTAGCATAAAACTGCAAACCTTGTTCCTGATTTGGAGGTGACCTGAAGTCTAGGCACCAGCAAAACTCTTGCCTTGGCATCCTTCATTAACATTTTATGCCTTAATATTACACCATTCTACAAATCCAAATAGATGCTGCTATTCTTTAATTTATATTATATTGGGTTTTATTATTTTTAATTGAAGTCATGTGTGGGAACTTTTTTAGTTTACTTTTTTTTTTTTTTTTATAAAGAATGGGAATCTAAGTGCTGTCCAGATAATAAGGAGAATATGAACACCCTTTCATGGTGTAAGTCTAAGGTCATACATGCATTTATCTGTTTCCTTTTTTGTTTTTAGTCAACTTTGTAAATCTTTGATGTTTAGAGAAAAAAAAATCATACATTCAGTTTTATATTGTCTGGATATCTGGGGGCACATCCTCAGCCACTGTAAATCATGACAATGTAACCGATGTTAGGTACTTCCCCTGTATAATTTATCTCTGTAGTTAAATGGTCTGTCACTGCTGTGTAATTTAGGCATCTTGGAGCTAGCTTTAAACAAGCCATCCCAATAAATGGTAGCAGAGTAGCTGCAGTAATATGGAGCTCAGTGTGGGTTGATTGCTAAAATATTTGTCCAACTTCTTGAGCAGGTTTTACAACCCCTGCTAATCTCCTCTATGCAGCTGTTATTTTGACAGCTTAGATGCTGGCTGCAGACCAGTTCCAGGTGAGCTCTGGTACGATTATGTAGCTTTGCCCACTCAGCAGCAGCTGGTGTGGGCACATGCTGAGACTGTGGACATTAAGGGGCTGCCTAGCTCCTGCATCTTTGGCTTCTACCCCTGTTTTATGATGCATCCAGGAACTGATCTTGCTGAAAAATTATCTACCAAACAAAGAGTTGCTTTTTTAGGCAGACCAGGTCATCCACTGGTCCAGCCCTCTGCATGAATGTTATTTATTAGTGCTGGGGTGCTGTAGCAGAGATGAAAGAGGCAGGAAGAAGAAGCAGCCGCACCAGCCTGCTCCACTGCTAACAAGTAGCTCGTAGAGCCATGCTCTAGCTCTCCTTTTGCAGGTGTTAACCATGCGCTGCGGAAAGCCACTTGTGCTCCAAGGCTCACAAGCTGAAACACATTAAAGGAACAGATCTGGTGAGGAGCACTCACTCCTTTTAATTGGGCCTTTTTGGGGTATTTCATATTCCTCCTCATAGTTAACTTGTTATTTAAAAGAAAAATATTTGATAAGTTCTCTCTCTGGAAAATTGCACACAGTTCAGTAGGTGCTATCTTTGGTCCTGGAGTAAACCCCCATTGTTTATATGCTGCATGTTGTTTTTCTTCTCAGAGTAAGGTAGGTTACTGGAATCCACACTCTTAAACCCGCTTGAATGTATGCAAATGTGTGGTTCTAATAACATACAGTTATATTCATTCTTGAATAAAAATAACATCGGTGTAAGTTGACATTGAGGAGTTCTACTTGATAAATCAATTCCTGGTTATTATTGCCACATAAGGTCAGAGGATGTAATAGTGAATTTTGGTAATGGTTATATGAGTAAGAAAAAAATGTGCAAATGAATGCTAAAAACTCCCTGGAAAAAAAAAAATGATTGATTAAAAGTAATTTCATCAGTTTTATTTATTTTGTCCTAGTGAAATGAGGGCATGTTGCTTTCAGCAGTTGTGCTAGGAAAGGATTGTTTTTTGATTTGTGAAAGCACTTATTCAAGGGACAGTGTAATTTGAAGTCTTGCATACTTAAGTTTTTGCACCTGCTTTTCTGACATTTTGTTTTTTACATGAGTCTCTTCCTGGACCTTGCAAAACGAGAGGCTGACAAAAACGTTGTCCTTCTTCTTACCCATTACAATCTATTATGTTTTCTTATTTTATTCTGGTCAGTGATTTAGAATAACCTTTGGAGAAGTATCAGGAAAAATACTTAGTAATATGTACAATATTCAATTTTTGGCTTTCAAGTGGTACTTAAGTTTTTAGAATTGTTTTTACAAATCTGCATCTAGCCATCTTTGAGAACAAAACATGGCTGTGTTTTTTTAATTCTACACGTTGGCAGAAGTGTTCAGGGTGGATGCTGAAAAAGAATATGCCCTGGTCATTTGAAATGTAAATTTAATTAAAGTGTAAAATTAGACCCAAAGATCCATCCCTCTCTCTTTTTATTTTAAGCATTGAAATTTATTTTTATGAGGCATACATTCTCAACATTTTCTGTCAGTCTCAAATGGAGCTGCACTGCTTAGGCTCCCTGAAAATCCAGCTTCTTTGGCTTAGTCCCAAGTGCAGATTAAATAGCCCAAGTGCAAACAATCCATTGCAGAATTTCTTGACTTTAAAATTACTACGCATCGTCTTCCCTATAACAGTCTAACAGGATCGCATGCAGGACTACAGGATCCCATGGAAGTCTGTGTCTCTGCTGAACATTCACGTAAACCAAACTTCAATCTACAGACTTTCGGCAATGTTTTTTAACCTATGAAATGCAGTCACAAATTTTGTGTTTGGGGCATACTGCTCAGTAGGGTATGTTCCCGACCCAAAGTAGTTACTTTATTTATGGTTTAAAGGTACTGTGTTATATGTAGTTGTCTTCTCAATTATAACAAAAAAAGAGTGTGTAGGTTTGTTAAGCATTTTTTAATCTGGATAGTTTTGTTTGCCAGGTGGTTTGTATTGTAAATACTCTGTCAAGTTACACATCCAGCATGCAATGCAAAACATATACAGATTAGCAGCAAAGATTTAAAAGTTTGTTAGTTGTAACCATTAGAGTGATAGATTAGGAGAAAGGAAACTTAAGTGGCAGCAAGCTTAGAGAAGACTCATTACTAGAGAGGCTTGCTTCATTTGTTTAATAATGTCTTATGAAAAATGTTACATGAAAAGCTCAATGAATAATGCAGCCTTCATTAAGTTATGTAAATGAATGTAACTTTGTGGGTGGGTTAGAAATAAAATATTTAACAAATCTGCTTACATCCCATAAGTAAGAGCAGCAGAGACAGCTTTTGCAGAATCTCAGATTAAAATATTTAAAAGGTGATAATGAGAATTTTGGTAGTAGGACAAAAAGGTGCTGTTTTAGTAGGGGTTTACCACTCGCCTTTCAGTTGCAACATAGGCAGAGCAAAATATTAAGTATTCTCAGTTAATTAAAGCATTATTTGTTCCTTTGTCAGCAGTTCTAACAACACTCTCTTACTTGGGTATGCTGTTGGTGCTCCAGAGACACATGCAGAACTTGTGTGATTTGCAAGGCTAGAAGGATTATTTTAGCAAATGACTTATGATGTACTTGTTTGCTAGGTCATTTTGTTCACAAAAACACAAGCATTCATACACTGGTTGATTTTTCCCCCCAGTTTATGACCATTTAGAGAAGCTGAAGTCTCTATGGTTTGAATTTACAGGATAACTGCCACAATGCAAGAAAATGATAAATCAAAGACTAAATCATCTATTGACAACATGCTTTCCTACCACACCCACAAATGCCAACCTTTCTTATGCCTCTTCAGAAAAAAATCCTTGGATTTGGGCCTCACAGCTCACCCAGAAGGTCAAAGATTGTTGGAGGCTGGTTTTGAGCAAAGGGGGAATAAACTCCAGAGCTGAGGGCCCCTCAAAGGACCTCTCCAGAGATAAAACTAACCAAAAGGCAGTCCCATTTGCACTCTTTCATGTAGGAGGCAGGTCAATAACTTTGAGGTGGTTGAAAGCTGTAACTTTCAGTGTCAGTATGAAGATCTGGGTCCTGAGCTGAGACAGTTTAAGGAAGAGATGTGCCCAGGCGCACTTTTACCAAGATTGCGTTGTCTTAGATAATGCTGCTTTAAATGAAATAGCTTCCTCTAGGAATTACTATTTTGAGGGAAGAACATCAAATTAGGGTTTTTTTTTTTTAATTGACTGAAAGAAGCAATGGGCTGTGGAATGCTTTACCTAATAGCACTTATTTTATATTTAGGCCCCTCTGAATTAGCAACCTGCCTGCATTCTGTGAGAAAAGAAGGAGGGGATTGGGTAGTACTCTGCCAGCTGTAGTAGTGCCAGCCTACATGAATTGGGGTTTTTTTCCACTTACTTACAAGTTTACATCATTCACTTACTTAGAAAACATCCAGCTTCTCTCTGAGGCTTCCCTTGGAAGTCTAGGGACCACAGAGTAATCGGAAACTGCTTCCTGACCTGGCGATAGCCTCCTCTTTTGTGAATTGTCCTTAACTTTGACAAGAATGGAAGGAGATAGGGTGGGAACAAAGGGGAACCACCAGCGAGGCAAACAGCCCCACTGCCCTGGCACTGCACCACAGCCCTGGCTGCATAATGCACAGGTGATTTTCAACATAGCATCATCCTTCTTGTCCTGATTTCTCTTGCTGTGTGGTGTCATTATATTAAATATACATTATTGATGCTAATGCTGCTGCCTATAGCACTGCAACAAGTTAGCACATGTATTATAAATCTAGCAGTTAAAGAGAAAAGTTAATCAATCTTATCAACAGATAGCTTGAAGTAATGGCCTGTCATGACCTTTTTGCTCATTGTATGAAACGGCTCAGATTTGTGACATTTCCGAGGGACTCTTTCCTCTAACTGGGGCTGAGAGCACGCTGGTCACTGAAATGCACTTACTGTTGATCAGAATTGCTATAAAAAAATCACAGATCTAACTGTGGTGATGTACACATGAAAGTATAATTTAAGGAGACAAGTTGCATGCCTCCAAAGTGAAACCATCTACTTCATAAGGAAAAGCCTTGTTCTCCTATTTTGCATAGTTAGTACTTTTTTCTTTTTTTTAATCAACAGCTTACAGATATACTTATTATTGAAGTATTTAGAAAGAAAGGGAGGAGACAGGCTGAGCAAGCTGATGAGGAAAACTGAGAATCCTTACGCAGCCAGAGGTACTACTTGTTTATTTTGGTGGCTCCTTGGTGATTGTCCTTTTCACCTTTTATTAACCTTCAAATGGATTAGTCCTCCTGAACTAAAGAGGAGAGACCAGTGCACAACCCATTGCCCTAGAGATAAGGTCACAAAGAGGGGACGTGTCCCGAGTACAACCTCGGGGAAGAAATAGAAGTCTGAAGGCATTTACACTAGGCTGCCATTGCGCTTTACTAGCCCTACTGTGATTTACTGTATCAGTTCAACTGCTGACACCTTTATGTCCCTCCCTCCTATCCCAGCAGGCCACAGAGACACAGCCCATGATAGATGCTGGTGAACTTTTCCTCTGATCACCTTCTGAAGAACTTTCCCATAATCTATTGTTTTCTATCACAGTGGAAAACAAAACAAGGGGTTTTTTTTTGACTTTCAGTTACCAGCTATTTTACCCTAACTTTAAAGCAATGTACTGAATTTATTACATCGGGGTGAATGAAGTTTTAAACTCTTGTCTCATTATCCTACTCCCTGAACTTAACATGGTCCAGAGTAAATCAACGTAATTGCTGTTGGACCTACATTGTTGCAGGAATGTTTTATATTCCATGTTGTCAGTTATTTAGACCAGTTAATTGAAATTGCAAACATAAAAAGAGGAAAGCTACAGTTAAGAAATTAACTTTTTGTGTGTGTGTGCCTGTGGTTACTGTATGAATTATATAAAGACCTAGCATTAACTTTAATGCAAGACCAAAAGTGCCCAGAATATTTAGAAAAAAAAAAAAAAAACAAACCCACAGTTGTGTATTCAAGGCAAGTATTTGCTTAAATTGATCACATAAAAATATAACAATTCAATCTGGATTGAGAGAAACAGCCGACCTAGCACTCTTCTCCATAATTCCAAAATACTCACGGAAATGTTGCATTTGCTTTCAAATAAATAAATGCCATGGACTGCACCTGGTTTTGTCTCATCAGAATTCAGCAGATATTACAGCATGAAAGGGGAAAAGAAAATCACAGCTATGTTAAGAAGAGGCTTGCTGAAGAGAGTGTACTCGGAAGAGAAAAAGGGGAAACTGAGCTTCAAACTCTCTCCTGTAAGTGTTCCTGTGAGTACACCCTCTGTTAACTTCCTTGCTCTTGCAGCCTGCGGAAAGGATGAGCAGAGTTGCATGTACAAGCAAGTTTGTCCTGTGTACAGAAGCATCAGTACATGCCTAATAGGGAGTTGAGGAGTGGCTGGTTTGGGAAGGAGATATCAGGAGATGTCACGGTCAGTGCCTGCCAGTAGTATTCTGTTTGCAGGGTTGATCATTTTCACCCTTTCAGCAGAGAATTACCTTTGAGGAGTTCTTAACATCAAAATGTTCCCAAATGTGCTTTCATTGTCATCTCTAAGGCTCTCTGCCCCTTTTGGGTTGTGACAATACAGTGGTGCATTAATCTTCTAGTTCCTGAATATTGATGGCAATGAACAATTTCCGAAAAAAACAGGATTTTTGTTGCAGTGGCTCATGAGGACACACTTTCAGCATCAGGCTTTCACACCAACAAATCCTACTCTGTAGTTTGACTGTGAATGCAAGACAGTGGTACCTTTAGGAAAGGCACAAGCAGAGACAGGACTGGTGAGAAAGATTTGAGCTGGAAAGGGTTGGTGTGAAAGATCTGAGCAGGATGCAACATTACAGACCAGCTTCTGCAAAACAGGGCAAATCTCACCATTGACCTTACTAAACCAGAGCTCCTCTCAGAACATATCAAACTGCCACCACATGTCCTAGCTGTGCCCCCTGGATGGCAAAAGAGGTGCCATCACTACAGTGTTCTCACTGGCAGTTGCTTCCCAGAGAGCCTCCCCCTGAGTTAAAAGAGAGCCTGAAGATGAGTCTCCTTTGCAGGACTCACCCCTAATGCAGCTCTGCCAGCCAAGCAAGTAGCCATGCAGTATGGGAGGAGTTTCTCTCCTCATCTCATGCCACTTGGAGTGTTTCAAGAAAGGTGTAACCTCACACTTTATAGAGAGGTATGTTTCTCACTCCCAGGAAGAGGAGACCAGGGCTGTAAACAAAACTCTTACGGGAGAAAATAGTAAATTCAATCCCCAGGGTGGTTGACATGGCAAAGATTCTTAGGAGGTAACTGCTGAGTTACAGATGTTAAATACCCCAGTAATAATGGTCCCAAAGCTTTTTACTTTACAGCTATCAGACTTGAGCTGACTTGCAGTGATGCAGACTCGAAGTGTTTTTGTTTGAATTTTCTTAAAATTAACATTGCTGTAGAGAAACTTTTGGCCCAATGACTTTTAACAAATTAAGTCTTTGGTCTTATTATTCCTTCTTCATATACTGAACTTCCTACTTCTCTTAAGTCCTATTCTATATTGCTGTGGCTGATTGTGGTTTTGGAACAGTTGTTTTCAGCAGAAGTAGCAAAAAGCATTTCTGAATTCTTTAAAAGCAACAGCTTGCTTTTTCTGACAGAATGAATCCGCAGTCAGGTTAGACAATAGAATTATTTACACACACTATACAAATGTATATAATTATACATCCAAGTATACAAAGTCAGGTGCAAATATATAAAATATTTGTATGTCTTTGTATTACCTACATTAGGCAAAGAAACAGATTCACTGTGGAGCTGTCACCTCTAAAGCACAGTGCTTTTCCCAGCAGCTGGAGGAAACAAGGATTTCAGAAGAAGCTTCGGAATCAGACACGTTGTCCTTGCAGTTGAAAGCAGAAAAGGTGTAACAGTGGGAGGGGGCCACCAGCCTGGGATGTGGCCAGTGTGGCTGCCATCCTGCTTGCTCAACTTCTTATGGAGAGGGTATCAGTATGCTAAGAAAACTGTGAGGAAAGCAGAAACCTAGCCCTATGTGTGCTGATTTAATGAACATCTGTTGCACTTTGCAGCTCCTGAAGGCTGAGCCGATCCAGGCACCAGGGCTACCTCCCTGTCAGTCTTCTTCCCCATCCTCCTTTAATCTCCCGCATGTTCTGATTTCTAGTATCTGCCCCTGTGGCTTCCTTTCCCTCCCGCAGATCCCTGCACAGAGGGTAAATTGTTGTTTCATGTCCCCTCATGCTTCCCACACGGAGCTTTCCTACTGGTGGGCTCTTTGTTTCCCCTTATCTCCCATAGCAGTACTCAGGGTGGCCCAATCTCCTCACATCTATCAGTAGGCTCCCATCTGAATGCCCTTCCCCAGTCTCCTACGCCTGGTGAAGGCAGTCTCTCCAAGTCTTTATTTGTCCGGGAAATAGCTCATTTAACTGGGACGGGGAGGATGGGCAGAGATGTGAAGGAGCTATTGTTATGCTGAGAGCAGTTAATGGGTGCTACCCGACACACTTCTACAGACTGCAGAAGCCCCTTAGGCTGTGATGGTACTGCCCAGGGCACTAGGGTTTCCCACTTCTTTCCCAGTTTTCTCGTTTTCCTGCAGTTGAAGAAGGGTCTGGCTTAAGTTTACACCATTCCTTAGCATTTTCTGATGGACTTGATGAAGTAGACAATACACACTATGCAATGGCCTTTTATGACATATCATTAAAGACCTGAGCCTTTGGCTTTTTGGAGAGGAATTTGGAGAGCGAGGCAAGACCTGTCCTGCTTGAGAAGGACTGACAGCTGAAGATGCAGACAGGGCTCAGCCTCTTCTTGAAGTTAGCCGGGCACTGGGTGACTGTGTGGAGGAGGATGGGATTAGTTTATTAAATTTTCACCTTTTCTAATTACTTTTTTTCTTTCTCCTTCACCCTCTGACTGGATCACAAGTGCTGACTTTAATGCCTTGCGAGCAGTAAGTCGCTCAGAGCTTTCTTTGTGACCAAAATGTGGAAGATGAGTAAGATTTTGCTGGTCAGAAATGGAGTGTTACTGATTCATTGAAATAAATCCAAGTGGCTGGTGGGATGTCTGTAAATATGCTGAAGTGAATCACTAGCCACCTCTGAGGAGAAGATAATGTGTCAGAGATTGCCTATAGGTACACCTTTTAAATCGGTATGGGAGATGGCTGTTTCCATATGCCATGAGAGATACAGGGAAGGTATTTGAAACAAATCTTGTAAGAAACAGGGTGGCTGGCATGTGGTGTCATTCACTTATAAGTCACATCCAGCCCAACTCAGCAGTGGCTGAAGTTGTTAGCGTATCACTGTCCTTTAACTGTCTATGAAAATGAACTTTTGATCCCAGTCCTGTTTTAAGTAAACAGATGATCGCATCAGGCAACACCATCCCATTTGGGAGCTCAGCAGAGGCTGAAGCTAGCAGTAAAAGATCTGCCATTTACAGACATCGCTAGTGAGCTGTGAACTTTTGTCCAGGGGATGTGACGGTGAAAGGACACAGGATGAAGTAGAAGGAGTGGCACTTGGGACTTATAATTCCTGGTGGATTTTTAAAATTATTTTTATTTTAACTGCAGTTCCGTGCTGCAGAAGGAATCTTGGAAATTAAGAATATTATCTATGAAGAAACTCAGGAGGCAGAAAAAGTTAGTAACCGTGTCTGTCTTCCCTAGAGATTGCCTGTGCGGTGGTAGGAGAGAGTTCACATATGGTTCAACTGTCCTCTCTGCTGATGTGGCTGTAGTGGCAGCCCAACACTGCTCCTTTTAGTTTGAGTGATGCTGAAGAATGACAGTTAGCACACGTGCAAGCTTTGGCCTTGTTGGTCTGAACTTGGTGATAAAGTGAGTAAGTGTTTCTACCAGAACTAGCGTGCAGATTGAACTCTCTCATTTCAGTGCTAGAAACCAATAATTTATTGCAAGGTACTTAAGGGACACCATGGGCCACTTCAAATTTTGTCTTAAAAATATTAGTTCATGAACAAGAAAACTGCCTATAAAGTTTTGGTTTGGTTTGATTTGTTTTTTTCAGATTGCAGTCTTCGCTAAGCCCAAGCCATTAGTTTAAAGTTAATGTCTGCCTTATACCATAAAGCTGGATAACCTTTTTTTTTTTTGTTGGGGGAGGGAAGGGAGCAGCATGGCCTTTCACCTTCCAGCTTTACAAGCAAAGCCGAACTTTTGGGCAATCACTGTGCAAAATGCTTTTTCCCTCCCCCTCCTCCAGTGGTGACTGCAAACAAAGGTCTTTAGGGCTGGCTACTCCAGACTTCAGGACTTTTAAGGGTCTTTACTTGACTGGAGATCAAAGGTTTCTCCTTAAAGAGTTTATCACTCAGACAAATACTGTGCAGTTAGCATTTCAAACTGGGTTTACAAGTCAAATAATTTAGCAATTTCTTCTAACCATGTGGCCTTATGCGAAGGCTGCTGGATGCCAATTATAGCACCACTTTGACATGGAGTGCAGCAGTACCTATTGACAAATGTGTGTGCTCTTTTCACTGCTCTTTACCTCAGAGAAAAGAGATTTCCACATATTCTGAGTAGGTCCCAGACTGCTCAGACAGGGCTTGAGTTCCTGTCCTGTGAGTGCTGATTCCTTACTTGTCACCTTTACTATGTCTTTTTATCTCTCTTTGTCCCTGCAGGAAGAGTTTTGTACCTTTGAACTGTGTTTTTTTATCATAAAAGATATAAAGACACATAACTGGATGGTAGACGTTATCATCATTGGTGTACAATGCAGTAATGTGACCAAAAACTTGTCTTAAACATTGTTCAGGTACCCCTGATCACTCTGTTCAAAGTTATTATCAGAATGTCCTGGCACTAGGAAGAGGAGATTGCTTGTCACACTGGTGTATACAGGTCAAGCTAGTGCCCAAATTACCGTTGTAGGTAAACCTCTATGAACGACTCTTTCATGTTAGCTGCTTGAGTTCAAAGCTCTGTTTATTTTCTGTGCTAGATTTTCATCTGTTATGTTCTGTGTAGGTTCTTTTGTTGCGCTTGACACTTTGAGCATCTTCCAGAAATGCACCGAGCATCTGTCTTGGATTAGTGTACATTTTTGTCTTATCAGGCAGAGCAATGGCGACACAGGTGTTCTGGAGAAGGTGAAATTTTTGCTCATATTAGTCGTTTACATGCATATTCACAAGGAAAAAAAAAAGGCACAAACCAGAACTGCTTTTACACATATTTTAATTTGAATATAAAATTGCAGTATCAATATCAGTTGTCCATTAAACTGTGAGAAGAGTAATAGATAGGTTTCATTGAAGGGCTGGCTCCTAGGCTTGCACAAACTGTCAGCTTGTTGTAAGGGGAGCTGTGTAAGAATTATTACATATCCCTTCTTTCCACCCCATGGAGAGGGGCTCTGCTCTGCCTGCTGTGGAGGCACAGGATCTAACTTTGGCTTCTAATTCCAGAAGAGAGGCATTTTATGGTAGCAGAAATTGATTGTTGGGTTACGTGATTCAGAGAAAAGGCTGAGTGTTCTCACAGCTTTTGTGCAACCAGTAAGATGTACAGTATTAGATCAACATTATTAACAATTTAGCTGGCTAACTGTTTTCAATTGAAAGTGCAAATGAAGAAAGAAAAATGTCAGCAGGTAGTGGGCAATTGGTGGCATATGTTTTTTCCAGATGAACATTCTGGTTTTTGTGTGCTAGTTATGGCATAGACTGATATGATCAGGATTACAGATGACTATGCACATGATAGAAGAATTTCATGTTCATATTAAACAAATGGTGTGTTCTACCTGTACCTGTATGTATGTGAGAGTGATTAAGGATTATTATTCATTCAGGACATATTTTTTCTTTAGGGGATAGTAGGCACTTAACACACCCTTCAGTTTTATATGACTGTGGTATCTGCTCAGCATCCTGATAACAGTGCTAAATTCATATGAAGCATTTTTGATCATCAAACCCTTTCCCTCAGAGAGGATGATTATTTTTCAAGTTCTTGGGAAGTGTATGGCTTCTATTCCACAGGCTGGCAGTTTCTATAAGAAGCCAAGGTCATTCATTCAAACACATTGGCTCCGTGGGAACTGCAGGCTGAGAAACAGAGATGGCGTTGCATCTTTCTCCTGATCAGCTTCTGCACATTAGTTTGTCCTTGCCCATTGCCTCCATCATGCAGAAGGCTTTTGCAGAACAAGTTGAAGCCAATTATGTCACTTCAAAAGCAGGGAAGCAAATTTCTGGACAGTTTTCACATCCAGTATACTTTTAGGAGCAGCTTCTGGAGTTCATAACGAGATCAAAAGCCTGCCTAGTTCTATTGATGAAAAACTGGTACCCAGTTGTTTCATTTGTGAATCCTTCAGAAATAGGTAACATTCAGGTAAAGGCAGTAACAGCTACTGTGTTGACGTCATTTAATGTGCTACAACTGAAAGTCATGGTACCCTATCCAACTGGTTATATGAAAAGAAGTTGGAAACCAGAAATATTACAAACTCTAGATTCCAATATATTTAGGTGCTGGCTCAATTGCCAGAAAGGTTAAAGATGCATGTTGGTGTATAGAAGACAGCAGAAGAAAAATTTGGTTTCTGATGGGTTGCAATTTTATGTGGAGGTTCAGAAGCGAATCTGAACTGGGCTCTTGTTGGAATATGTAGGCTGCTGTATTTTTTTACTTTTTTGCTGAGTTAACCAATTTTTACAAAACAAAAAAAAAACAAAACAAAACAAAACAAACCCTGTTATGTGTTTTTTACTCTAAACTGATGACATGAGGAGAAATCACTAAAACAGTCAAATCAAATTAATTGATAATTAATAATTATATGATGTCAAGATGGCATTGTCTAACCCAGGGGCCATGAGATCTTATGTACTAAAGTAAGGTATAATATAGAGAGAACCTCATTTGAGTTGATAGCAAAACCCAACTTGAATTTGAAAAGCCACTATATAACAAGGCAAAATTTATATCAGAGCTTCTCTAACAATCTAGTCTTTATCCAAGACTCCTGTAACAAGACTATCCTTGTTTATTTTGTTACTGTTTAAATTTTTGTCATAGCCTTTAGGAATCTGAAGCATGGAATTGGAGTCTAAAAGGGTATTATCTGCCCCACCTTTGTGTTCAATAATCTGCAGGTCTTCAGGGACCTAGCTACATTGGTTTTATTTCGGATGCATTCAGATATCACCTGAAAAAGGGAAAATAGCAATGGTGTCTCCTATTCTTTTAATTGCCTACTAATGAAAGCTGCCATCCAAGACTTAGGAAACATAAGTCACACCTTGGCTGGGTGACATGCTTCTACCCTTGCTGGGAAAACATTTCTAACCACAGAGTCTCCAGTGGTATGGTGGAGTACTCAACTCCAGGGGAGAAATTTTACTTCATCTGGAACGATTGTGCAAGATTATATTTCACTAAATACTTCCCTGGTCTGGCCAGGAAGGTGGGTTCTAACACAGGAGTTTGAGTGCTTGTCTGAAAGTGAGAGGCTTGGCTACATCTTTTGTGAAGTTGTATGTCTTTTGTGAAGTTGTATGTCTTTTGAAGAAAACTTGATTAGGCTGAGGATAAGTTTGTGTTGTCATTTTGGCCACTGAGGTGGTGAGGTCACTAGATGAGTGTGGAGTTGATGTGTTCAGCTCTACCTGCTTTTCACGCTGCCATCTGTGGTCAAAGCACTGGATAAGAAACACCCAACCTTTTTAATGATGACTGAGTTTGATTTTTGAAAGAAGAATACTTCAAAGGATGAAAACTAAGCTCCTGGGGATGCTAAGCTTGAAGTCTAAAGTCTTACCCTCTGTAATTTAGTTCAATTGTTTCCTGTGATGACAGTATAGACCAATGCATTAGAGAGTGTATTTGCTCACTGTGAACCTGGCAATAATAGTTAAAACTGGCAAGAATGAGGCAAGAAGCAGCAACAGTGGTTTACTGCAGAAATACTCAGATTTCCTAACAGACTATAAATATTTCTGTGCCTGAATGTGAGCATTGTCCACTTTATTATCTCTAGCCAGAAAGAGGATTTGAATAAAAGATATTCATAAACCTGAACCTCTGAGTGATTTATCAAGTAGTAAGAAAATTTGGAGTATGGGGGTTAAATCTGGAAAACAGCTGTGTTACAGACTGAATCAATGCAAAATATAAATTCCTTTTTCTCTCATATACCCTGTACGGTTTGTTCATGTTATTTCAATGTAGTAAATGGGGACTCAGTTTTGCCTTCCTTACTCAAATGCACAATTAATGTAAAGGAATTGCCTTGTCTGAAAAGGAGTTGTGATAGGTTTGAGTTAAACGAGCTGGACAGGGCAGTAAGTCATACACTACATACTAATAACTCCTTGCCATAATAACATCATGTACCACAAAAGCTAGAAAATAAAATACTCATGCTGACTGTAAAAAGATCTTTCTACACTTTACCACATCCTAAGGTATGTTTTCTTTTGGAAATAACCATATACCAAAATTTCAAGATAACAGGTCAACATTTTTTTATAGTATAGTCCTACCATTACTATTGCTTGTTGAAGTGGTTCTTGCTAAGTTTACTGTATGCTGATGCAATTGGTAGGAGGAAATGGGGAAAGAAAGAACTGCTGTTTTCTGATTTTAATTTTGAGAGAAACTATATTAATAAGTCAATAACTTGCAAGAATTATTTTTCATATTTCTATTCTTAATAGAAAGCTCTTGTTGAATGTCACTTTTCTAATAGTTATAACTTCCCTTGAAATCCAGAAAAAATTTGCTTAGAGCTAGATTATTTATTCTTTCACTAATTTGGTTTTAAAATTAAATAAGATTTTTCATATTCTGAGAATTTGTTTTATTTATAAAGAACTATCCTAGCAGACTTCACTCTATTGTACCACATAATCCTTTTCATTCTCCTTTTCCAGGATCTCATCAATGCACCAAGTCTTTAGTCATTCAGTTTTGAACAGTTATTTAAAATGTGGACTAATGTGAACAGTATTCCAGATGAGGCTTGAACAATACCTTCTCCATTGTTACAAATATTTGACTATTGCGACTGGAAATACCTTGCCGTATATTCCGGGATCCCATTTGGCTTTTTGCAGCCATATCATGTTGACAACTCAGTCTTTTCATGATTAGGTAATGCCTCTTGAAACGTCTTTTTTTTCTTCTGTTGTTTCCAGCTGATGAGACCCATTGTGTATTATTATTAGTTGTTAAATGCATAGTTGTACTTTATAAATTACTTTTAATCTTACTTTTGCTACTGTAGTCTTCAAGAACATGTTTCTCTGATGTGCTGTTCTGATCAGTCTTTTCCAGACACTGTCACTCTACCTTTTTGTCATATGAAATTAAATGGTCATAAAACTGATTATTGAGAAATTACAGGAGTAATTTCTCCTTTAACCACCTCTGACCAAATATTCCTCTTCTTGGCACCTCTCCCCAGCAAAATTATCATGCACCTCATGATTCTTTCAACTCCTTCTTCCCTACCTTAACTAACAACCACCTATGAAGCATAGCATCAAGTGTTCCACTGCATCAGTTTTCCGTGCTCAAAAGTTCTGTTTGTTTTTTTTTTTTTTTCAAAATGAATTATCATAAAATGTCTCACCCACTTTAATATATATGTGCTATGAATTCTCACTGGTAGCGCTGAGCTTCATAAGTTAAACCTGTACAATTTCCTATGAACCAATCCTTGTCTGGAAAAATTCAAAATACATGCATTTCAAACATGGATGATGGCATTGTTAACAGGTGCAGCTTTGAGGTACATCACTCCAGTATTCAATAGTTAATTCTTATAACAGAGGGATAGAATGCAGGAGCAGGATAATTTTTTTTATATACTTGTCTGACTTGCCTTTTTTGTCCGTTTGTTTCCCCACTCAGAATAAAAATGATGAAATTCTTTCAAAGCCCATTAAAAAATTCTCATGACCACAGTTGTGCAAAATAACTTTATTTACTGACTGATTAAATCTTTATAATGGAAACCTGGCATAGTTGATCTATCCTAATAGAAGCACATCCTTCAAGAAATAACAGTATTCTCTTAATTACATAGAGATGATTTATATTCTAATGCCTTCATGTGTACACTAATGCCATTATTTCTGTATCATTTTATTATTCCATGTTCTTTTGAGATCTAGGTATTTGTGAGCACAACAGAATTGAGAAAGGAAAAGAAGAATTTTCTCTTTTTCTGCTATGGACAGCCTCAAGCAGATACAATTACTTGTGCAAAGGTACCTGTGTACTACTGAAATAAAAACCAGAAAAGTAGAGGCTTCAAAACATTTTCATGCTTAGACTGTTTTGTAAAATACCTTCTATAATTTGTATATTAGCCATTCCTTTAATAGTGGAAAAGATGCTTTATAATTCTTCAAATATAGACTCCTAGTACTTCTTTGTTCTTATATACTTTTTAATCAATGATATATTCATGATTTTCTGGAAAAGTTAGCATGTAGTTTGAACTCATATTTGGTCAGATGACAAATGTGTCTTGTAAGGCACCAAAGTAATTTCTTTACAAAATGGGGAGAAGCCATGATAAATAGTTTTTTCCTCCTCAAAGAAAAATAACTACACTTTTATAACTTCTGAAATCTAGCTAAAAACTATAAGATGCTAAACATTTCTGCAGATGACTTCAGACACCTGGTTTTGAACCACAGAACCACCTGTGCCGTGTTAAACATGAGAGGAAGGAAGTACAGTATACATGGTAAAAAGTACAGGGCAAGGCAATATGATGTACCCCTTAGGTCAAACAAGAGGCTATTTGTAAATGACCCTTTTGAGGCAGGCATATGACTTCCCAAGACTGGAGCATTCTACAAAGGGATGCATAAATAGCAGTGGTTCACAGCAAGGGTTATACTATATGGCTATTAGAGTGAATAGAAGCAGCTCGCTTCTTGCCAATGACAGGAAATAAGGTCAAGCAAAGATAACAGGTCTTTGAATTAGAGGTTTTCAAAATATTAGTCTTGCACCTTCAGTACAGAGTTGAACGAGTGGTTCTCTTTAGAATGCCCTGCTTTTAAAAGTCAGGGACATTTAAAACCAAGAGTATGAAGCAGCAATCATTAGGTTTTATACCTGCCTTGCCCAGGTTCACTTTAGAAGGCAGTACAATTAATAACAAAGCCAATCTGAATGTTAATAATTTAAAAACACATCTAAGGACTTTTGGAGATGTTTTGTTTAATCCGGGTATTTTCTCTCAAAGGAAGGAGATGAAATTCTGAAGTATGCTGATGCGTTAATAGCGCTGCTACACAACTGACTGACTTGAGAAAATAAATATTTAGGTATCAGCATATTGTTTACTATTAATCTTTAATATCTGTAGTCCTGAGGTCCTGGAATAGTTCTCCTTTTCCACACTTCTTTAATGGATTAACTACATAATCCATTTCCAGAGTGAGTGGAAAGTCTCAGCTTTCTTCTTTGGCATTTGATAAAGCAAAATTGATCCTTTCCTGTTACATGTTGCTGAATATGCCTCGTAAGTCATCATTCACAATCAGTTGTTACCAAGCTTTAGCATTCAAGAATTTAATATAAATATTTCTTAGGAAACAATTTTATGGGGATTCCTGAAAGTTCAGTCTGAGCTACTGTTCTCTTACCTCATGCCTTCAAATCCTCCAAGGTATTTTTTCCTGTAATTCATCTCAAAGTGTAAAGCAATTGGATCTGTGATAGGTATACAAAATTAAATCACAGGCATAAATCTGGGATAATTAAACTGTTACATATACACACCAGGTTCAGTAATAACACAATAAGGGAACCTATATAAACTCATTCCATAATAGGGAAAATGCAATAGAATGAATTAGAAATTACAAGAATTTCAGAGAGAGTGAGGATATGTGCAAAACCTGTAGTAACCTCCCCACTATTTTTACTAGACCTCCTAGTAAACTAGCATATTCCATTCTATGAAATATTATTTTTGTATTAATATTTTGTGGTAAAAAACAGAAATGAAAAAATAATTGATGCCAAATTATTTCTTAAAACAGATATATAGCAGTAAGAGTTTTTGCCTCTACTGTGTACATATTTCATGTTTAGAAGGTGTGTAATTTAATTTTGCATGTATATTATCTAGTAAAATATCAATTACTGCTAGCTAAATATTTTCTAACTAGTTACTAATTTCATGTAGCATGAACAGATAAACTATGTATTTTTTCTCTAGCATTTTTGTATGCATTTGTGTTTCAATTCAAATGCATGATGAACAATGGATAAGGTAATTTTTTTTTTAGAAGGCAGTAGGATGTCTTGTCTTTCATTTAATAAGAAAGGGTAAAAAATCTTGACGGTCATTAACATGTGTTAGGTGAGGTAGAAAAAAAAGATTAAACATCCTTTCACATTATCCCTTAATCATAGGCAATTTCCTTGATGCAGGAGTTTCATACCTTTCAGAGGGATGTCAAAATGACCCATCTAAATAGATCAGCTGCAAGACAAGGGAAGAAAAATGTTCACACATTTGTGTTCCTTTTGTAATGCTGCAGCTCCTTCTTTAAAATGACAGAAAGCATATTTCCACTTGGGGTTTTGCATTTAGGTGAAAACAATTCTTCCTTTTGTATTGATGCTTTGTTCAGTAATAAAATGCCAGTGATGTTTATTAGATAGAGAAATATTTTTATTAATGAGCAAAGTATTTGATTCTGGGAAAAATGTGGTTTTTAGACAGAAGAAATATTAAATATTAAAATATAGTTATTAAAAAGGTATAGGTATATTTTGTGTCTACATGACACAAAATTCAGTTTACAGAGTGGTCTATAATGAGATCCGTAATAAGGAATAAATTCCAGAAAGAATTATATTCCGGCTACATTTTAAAGATTGGTGTTTTGAAACCATGATAAGACAAGGTTATGTAGTTAAAAATGTTTTCTTTGCTATCATACATCCCTTTAAATGGTGGGAAACAAAGGAAGGTGGTAGCTCTCATCAGCTATATCACATAAAAAATCTAATTCAAATCTGAATTGTAGACTTGGCTACACAGGAAGGGAGAGACAGACTTCCTAAAACATAGATATTATTCCAAGCTCATAGTTCTAATTGCTTCACAAAACTAAGATAAAATCTGCCTGCTGTCAAAATTTCTTCCAATTAATTTTTTACATATTCCAGTACATGGCTTTGGGAAGGGAGAATTGCGGGGGAGAAGGGAGAGGAGGAGGGGCAAAAGGAGTATGTTATATACTTTGAATCCTGTCAAATCTAACCAGACTGCAATTCTACTTTGATTGTTCTATACTCTCTTCATTTTAGCCATGTTAGTGACATGATGTTTATTGAAGACTACAGAAAGCAGTGGTGCGTTGAATGGGGTCTTCTGAGCAGCATAACAAAAAAATCTGCTTCTCATCCATTTCCAACAATGAACAGTTTGCTCACAAATGAAAAGGAGAAAAATTGGTGTTAACCAGTAAATCCAAGAGAAAAAGAAGGAAACAACTCACATTCATCTCCCCCCAAAACAAGTTTGAGCTGGTTGGTCTCATGTAATTTCTGAAGAGCTTCTCTATCCCATATAAGCTTTAAAATACTTTCAACAATACATTCATGTCAGTCTAGGTGTGCTGGAGAAGGAAACCCACTCTTTTTCTGGAATTTCTCAAAGTCACACCTAAAGTTTTGAGACCACTCACGCAGCAGCTGCTATTCAACAGTCAAGATATGTTAAGATATAACCAGGAATAGTAGTCAACTTTCCACAAGGCACACGCATCCAAACATGCAGTAGCAGTCAGGTCAGCCTACATTGCTTCTCCTTCTGCACTGGGAACATGTTTCTTAGCCCTACTTCCTTACAGAAATCTCCAGGTCTCCAATCTCTTTTGACCTACTGAGAAAGTGGGAGAGGGAAAGAAATAATTTCTTTTTGCACAATTATTAGTTATTATTTTTGACAGTCCTTGTGTTGTTTAGAACAATGTTGTAAACAATGTGTATCCCCCCCATTCTAATTTTGAATGAAAAATTTTCTGAGTTTTTCTTTAAACAGTATGCAGAATAGCATCATCTTGACAGTATGTCCTAATTCTTTATGGTTTTATATACATGAAAATTTATCTGTCTCACATTGGCCTTTTCTTCTACTCTTCATTAACTTAAATGACTGCGTTTTTCTATCATATATTCTGAGTTTCCTAAAGTAAATCTCTAAATGAGAATTGGTCCTCCTTCTTTCTTGGGTCTTTAGCTTTTATTTAAAAAATTTAAGAAATGGTGCTGTATTTTCTTGTATCTGTCCTCTTGTTACTCCTTACTTTCTTAAAAGATTTTACCCAGAGCTCACTGATTTTGTTAACTCTTTTATTCATATCATTCTGGCACAAAGAGTGGCTTTTTTCCAGAGTTTGGATAATTTTTTTGGTACCTGTCTTAAGTTAAATATTTTTATAGGCTCTTGAGAGGTTTGCAACTCCTCAGTGTTTACCATCTGTACCAGAAGGAGATGTATTAATTCAGTAAGCGTGGCTGTGCTTCTGTGCTACAACTCGAGAGCTTCATCATGCTTCTGCAATTTTCACTTGCAAACTACTAAGAAGGTTCCTGAACAGCACCATCTGAGATATATACTAAAATTGTCCTGTCTGTAGTAACTGTGAATGTAATACCTGAATACTGGAGACTGAATGCATTTTCTTTGCATTTTGGTAAGGAAAGTGCTATTATTCCCATTTCATACATGTTTCATCATACCTCACTTTGTAACTGCCACAGTCTTCTGGTGAATTACATACTTCAGCACAGATTTTCAACTGTTCAACTCGTGCCCTAACTACTAGATTTTTAGTGTGGTTACTGGGGTTTATGATTGGTTTCAATCTCAACCTTTTAAAGGAAAGCTCTTTAAAGACATAAGATTCTACAGAGTCTGAAATTCCTGAGGTTTTGGATGAAAAATGCTCATGAACTGTTGTACAAATTTGAATCCTTCTGCTTTTTGGCAATTTCTATCTACACAGGTGCAGGGTTTTTTCTTCTCTTGCTTTACACGTATGGACTTTCTCTGTCTATTGTAGTGACATCCAAAAACATTAATATTGTATCTGAGGAGCCTGCTGAGCGTTTCCGACACTTACCCTGGGAGGGGCACACATGTTAGTAATGATATCTCCAGCTGCTGCTAAATAAATCATAATGCCATCTTAAAAACATGGACAAAATAGAACCAGATTCCATAGTGAAAGCTGGCCAGTCTTTCCTATGAATGTCTTTCACAGAAATTCCTGGTCGCCTGTTATAAGACTTATTCTTCACTTTCAATTAAAAGATATCCATAAGTATTTTTATTAAATACCAAAGCATACGTGGTCATCTCTTTTTATCTTTTGGTTTTTTTTTTTTCCCATAGAGTGTAAAATCATCTGCCATGCATTGTACTCTGTGCAAGGCTTGTGGTTTTGAAGGTCATGCTGAAATGGGGAACCTGAAGGATAAAAAATCAATGTACACCTCTAAAACTATGTTTGTATATCCAATATATGAAGTTGCTGCCATCAAGTGCAGGCACTTTCGTTTTGTTTTGAGCTGTTCTCTGAAAATTAAAATGTAAACCTGGTATAATTCACCGGCTGGTGAAGCATGAGTACATTAGTTTTTATACTCTATAGTCATTATATCATAATAAGTATATTAGAGAAAAAGTATTACACATGCTTTAATAGTAAGGAATGAAAACATACATGGGATAGGACTTTTAAATAACTCTATCATACTTCCATATTTTTTGCCTAAAGGTGCCCAACTGAAATCAAATTCCTCAAATTTAAAGGTTGCTCTGTTACTTTTCTGGTTTCCTGTTCTATGATGAATGGACAGGCTTCTGCCTTCCTATGTAGGTTGGTCTTGTAATGTTTTTGCACTTTGTGATCTTTTCGTCTGTATTAACAGAGTTTCGTTTCCTCACAGTTCCAAATTTACCACCAGCCTAGGGCATTCGGATTTACTGGTAACTCTTCATAGATCCTTATCCATGTTCCTTCAATACTTTACTTTCATGAGGCCTAAGAAAATCTGAAAACCTTTTTAATAGTCTCTTTCAGAAATACAACTTCAGAACAATTTTCTCCTGTGTATATGTAAGCCCTGCAGATAGCAATCTACTTTCAACACAGGTTTTCAAGTAGTTATGTCTTTTGCTCCTGTTATATGGTGTCATTTGGAAAGGTATTTTCACACTGTTTTAGACTAATACTGTAACACCAGAGTAATCATAGTTGTCTAAGGTACGTGAAATGAGGGAGAATCTCAGGGCATAAAGACTATGCAGAGAAGCATATGTATGTCAAACTTTTCAAAACTTTAAACTCAGGTGTCCTTTAGAGAGAGAATTAGGAAGCTGAAAGCTAAAAGTAAATTTTTTAATGCCAGCTAAACAAGCTTCATAGCCTTCACAAGCAACAAATTGTTTGTATTACAAAGAGTGTGCTTAAACCGCTGGCTATCCTGCACAATAAGGTGTATGTTCAGAGGCAGCCAATGCTTCCAGTATTAACCTACCATTTTCAGTGCATAACACTACTGTCATGCTGAAATTCTGTATCATGTGAGAGCTATTAAGAAGTGGAATGTAAATTAGAGAAGCAGTGCAGTACTATTGAATGTTGACCTCTCTTCCTTCCTGAATGTAGCTGATTTGCAAAAGGCGTTCAGAACATTTACCCATCAGGAGTTCATAAGAAACAGGACACTTGATTAGACAACATAATCGGGTGGAAATTAGCACACACTCATATACGTTTTGGTTTCAGCCACCAGCCAGCTGTGACTGGTATGAATGCTAATATGAAATAATTCCAACATATCAGGCATGTGCACAAGCAAGAAATAACCCTCAAAAATCTTGCATCAGAGGTGGTGTACTACACATCTATTAATTTAAGCTCTGTAAAAAAGATTGCCAAACCACGAGGCCCTGCGTGCCTTTTGTTTAGCTTGCTGTATTTATTGCCTAACACCTTGAAAAGACTGTTAAAGCACTGTTTATGTTTATGCAGAGAGAATCCCTGAAATTGCACCAAGTTCAATGTTAACATGGTTTATAGACCATTCCCATGCCCTCAGGGCTAGAAAGTCTGCCTAAGGGCATAGGAGGGGTGTAATGTGGTTTGGAATGGCTCAGTATGATGAAGGATGCGATGTAATCACTAAATACTAGAAAGAAATAAAGAGTTTGGGATTCAAGACAGAACTTAAAGAGTTTTTTCCTCTAGTTTAAATATAAGTAAAGGAATGACAACTTTTTCTTTTAAAGTTTTAAGGTTGTTCCTCTAACCTTGTACTTTAAACCATTTTGCTTTGTGAATATTGCATTGGTAGCCATCCATATTTTAGAAGTGTATTCTGTTCATTAGCCTTTTTTTCTTTCAATGAGGTACTCAGCAGCCAACAGTTTAATTGGGAGCTCATTTAAAACACATTGATAGTGAAACATAAAATTAATCTAGAGTTAAAATTTAATGGATAAACCACTGAGACTATTAAAGTTTTTCCATATGATAAATGCAAAAGGGGAGTAAAAAAATGTCAGGGGTGTTTTCATATACAAAGTATGCAAAATATCTCATCTGCTTTCTGGCATTAACCCAGCTCAGACCTAGCTACCATGTAAAAAACAGATTAAACTAACATCCATCAAGGTGAAAGATAATTATTGCTTGTGTCAGACAACACCTGTTTTTGCAGCATTCCTCAACTGAGTTAAACTAGAGACATGCTGAAGCTTTCCACTGAATTTTACATTTGACAGTTGCCTGAAGCAATTGTGTCTGTGAAACACCTTCACTTCTTCCTTTGTTTACTTTTTGGGTAGACTAAAAATGTTAAAATGCTAAACAGAAAATTTTAAAATGAAGCAGAAAATCCAGCAGCAAAATACGTAAAGTCAGTGATGGATGTCTATTGAAAAAATGTCAGCCTTTTGTGAAGTCTGCTTACAGATCTGTTGAAAACATTCATTTGAGAATGAATTCTGCTTATGTTACTCAAGTGAGTAATCCCATGTACTTCACTAGAGATTTTTAAGAGTGAAAGTTGTAGTCTCTAGGTAATGCCATAACGCACTCCTGCTATCTTTAAGCAATGCTGCAGAGGTTGTAAGGCAAGATGTTCTTACTACTGCATAATCTGTATCCCTGGCAGAAATTTCACAACAAAGTCCTACTTCAGTAGTGCCAAGACAGCTTAGAGCCCATGGATCAAATTGCATGCTGTTACATGAATAGCAATGTTACATGTGCATGCTATAGCCTTCATAGGTCTGTTAACAAAATGCTTTGGATTTTTTTTCTGTTTTGCTTTGCCTGGTAGAAAGGTATCATTCTAACAGTAGCTCCTAAATCAGTTTGATCAAAGGAGATGTTGCTTTAAAAGAGAGAAGGAAGAGCAAGGTTTGGTAGAATACAAACTGCACATTGAGTCCAGAGGTAAGAAAACTGGGAAGGGATGCAAGTAATGGAGCACCAATCATTGCATTAAAGCAAAACTGGCAGCACATGGTAAACTATAGTAAACTGTGTTGAAAAGGTAAAACAAAAAAACAAAACCCACAACAAAAAATGTGCTTCCCAAGAGAGAAACACAGAGGTCCATAGAAGAGAATGAGCTGAGGTCACAGATGTGGTGTTTATTGGGGCTATAGATCCAGAGACAGCACAGCATGCTTCATTGCAAAAGGAGGCAGCAGTTAACAATGATTGGTACTGGCTGGTTTTAATGACACACAACTTCTAAAGACTGCACACAGATTTGAAAACAAACATGATCAGATGAAGAGATGTGAAACAGAAAATGCATAAGCCAAAGGCCTTAAAGGAAAAGGCTGTGCCACAAACAAATTTGGAGAAGCAGTTGTACCAGTACAGATAAAAGATGTAAGATCATCTTGAGGGAAATCTTTGCAGAATGATTGGACAGAGGAACTACTAGGGGTACCTCATTGACTCTTAAGAGTTTTACCTGAGAGCATATCAGGGCAGTATGGTCACAGCAAGGTCAGTGCTGACACCACCCACAAACAGAAGGTTTGAAGGGACTGCAATGTTACCTTTGGATGGCAGATCTTGGTCAGCAGAGTATATGCATAAATAAGTAACTGTACTCCTGAGAGAATTACGAGAGTGGCAATCAGAACAAAATCAAAAAAGATCATAAGTTGTCTAAAGTCAACAGGCATCTTACTAAGAAGTTAGTGGTTTGTATAGATCCCTGAGTTTTTATTAAGATTGCAATAAAAAAAACAGTATTCCTCTGCCCTGACAGAGGAATGACAGCCAAAAACCAAGCATGAACATTAAATGAAAAGGATGTTCTGCAAAAGTTATGATCCTACAATAGATGACAGAATAACCAAGAAAACATTTAATACTATTTAGCAATATCACCATGTTAATTTTTAGAAACTTCAGAGCAATGGATGGACAAAGACCCAAGCGTAATCTCACAGTAAAGTAACCAGAGCCAGGAATTTAGAGTGTGCAAACAGCAAGAGCATGTCTGTGTAAAGTGTTTTGGAGATGATACCTCAACAGAGGATGAAGTCAGTGGAGAAAGTTGTCAATTATTTGAGCTGGAAATCTACATTGCTGAGAGCTGTATTAACAATTCAGCTGGTACCGATTACATAAAAGCAGTACAGGAAATACCAGAAAGAGAAGATAAAAAAATGTCCTTTGGTTTAAATGGATGAAAAACACATCATTGTAGTTACAGTGATTACCATCCTATGCATTCTTTACATCTCCCCTAATGTACTGATCCGATGTTTTAGAATAATGGGCTTAGAGCATGATGAAGTTACATGTAACCTAACTAAATAGAAGGTGTCAATTGGTGATTAGAGAAATGCAATGAAATCAGTGATAGGAACCAAATAGCTGCTATCTGATGTTTTTCAGAGTTTTATTTTTCAAGCAAATCTGAGTACAGACCTAACATACATTCTTTCAAATTCTAGCCATAAAAAAACATTGCTATGGTTATGAAATGTAATAGTCTTTGCCCTGGAGTTTATAGCCCAGAACTGTTTGAGTGCCAAGTCTCTATTTCTAGCTATGTTAACACTTCAACCTTTAATATTGCCCCAAATGGTTCAAAACCAGTAAAGAAAAAAGCAAGTGCCCAGACAACATCCAATCTGAAGAACAAATCAGTGTGATAAGCTACCAAAGAGATGATCACAGCTGGAGTCTGGTTCAAGGAACTGGTCCACAGGCTGTGTATACCAGTTTGTCCCCATGTAATAGATCCTCACTCACTTAACTGCATGACATGACATACTTGGGTTGGTATCAGTGTTGACCATGGCACTATATCTTACAGGTTCTTCCTCATCCATGACTTCCAGATACCTACACAGCTAAAACCTTTTCATGAAACTCTTACCCACTTATATCTCTGTTTCTAACACATCTTTTGGCCCAGTTTTCACAAATGCAGTTCTTCTCCATTCATTTCTGTTCAGAAAGATAGCTAAAAAAAATTGGTTTCCTAGACTATTATTTTACTTACCTCTGTCTCACATTTATTCTCTCCACAGTCCAAGTGATTTGTCTTTTCTTTTAAGGAGTTTCATAGCTTATATAAGCTTCTCATTCAGCATTTAAGGTAGACTTCCATTTTTAATCTGATAATGATGCTGGTGTCTATTTTCCACTTGTTACATTTTCAAAAGAGCACCATAGTGCTTTCATCCATATATTTGGCAGAAGCTCCATTAAGAACTTTTAAAGAAGTGCAATCTATTTGTCTTCATTGCCTTTAGATACAATGCCTACAAAAAAATTGCCCACAGCAAGCTGCTGGGGTCCTGAGATGCCTGCTCTTGAAGCTGACGAGCATTGTTCTGGTTTTCTGTTGTAAAGCTCTGTTGTAATTTGTTCTCTTTTATTTGATAGCAGAGCTCTTTGGGGCAGAGGCTTGGGGACTTTTTCTGCTCTGCATTTATGCAACATTGCTAGGACCTGTAGTGATGGCAACAGAACAATTAATAACACTGTAAATATTAGGTCTCCCAAAGGCTGGAGTTATTTGCTGCTACCCTGTGGCTTATGAAATAGCTACAGGCAACAGCCCATAAATAGAAAACTTCACTTTTGCATGACCCACTGGCTATCTTGATTTGCTCTGTACACCCGACCTTCCTTCAGCACCAAGAAGGGATATTCTGTGTGCTTAAAGATGTTGTATCTAAACACACACTTTTCAAAAAGCACATAGCATTTCCTGGATAGTTCCAAACACCGTACTCCTCACAGTGTGTATTTACTATGTTGCTTCTGTTTACTCCAGAATCCATAAAAGTGGCCCCAGCCAATTTCAGCGGCAGTACTTGCTGCTAAACTTCCTCCCTTCAAATATCTTAAAAATGCACGCATCAACCCAGCAGTTTAACAATCCATTTTAGGAGCTGCTTTGATTGATGCTTCTGTAATAGGTTGCCAGTACAAGTCTTACAACAAATTAGAAAGAAATGGGAGAGCAGGGGCACACACAGGGTCTACAGAGCAAGGGTCAGCTTCCGAAGTCTCCAGGTTCAGTGTTTCAGTTGAGGAATGGGTTTGATATACTGTTCTGAACCTCCCATAAGAAAGGCAAGGGGATCTGAAGGATTAAACACATATTGGTCATCCACACCTGTCATGGTAAGGTAACAGCAGCCTCGGGGGAGCTGGCAGCAGAATCTTTCCTATCCATTATTCCAGATGCCAGAGATAACTTTCTCCCAGGATCACAAAATGGGTGCTAACAACTACTCTTCTAGTGGAAGTGTTCAAGGTCAGGTTGGACGGGGCTTTGAGCAGGCTGGGCTAGTGGAAGGCGTCAGGGAGGTTGGAACTAGATGAGCTTTAAGGTTGCTTCCAGCCCGAGACAATCTGTGGTTGTATGATCTCTTGAAAAGCTCAGAAGGTTCATTCATAGAGTATCTAAGATGTGATTTTAGATTCGCCATGGCGAATATACAGAACTAAGCAAGCAATGATTCAGGTGACTTTTTCAGATGCCTGATAACTCCAGTAGTGGATACAGACTTACTGTTTTAGATCAGGTCCCTGTATAGATTTCAGCAGGGTGTTACCCTGCAGGTGGTGAGCCAGAGACTCACCGTCAGCTACTGTCCATATTTTAGGACTCTACAGAGCACAGGTGGGTCCTGAATTGCAAATAAGTGTATTTAAAGCCACCCCCAGCCGTCATCTTGGTTAAGAGGGAGGGACGGATCTAAACTGCAGGTGCCGGAAGCCTTTCTCGGCAATGCCGCTACACCTCCCCGGGAGCCGGCTGCTGCTCTCAGGGACCGCCGTTTCTGAGCAGCCCCTCGGAGGCGCCGCGGGCGGCCCCGCAGGCGTTCCCCGCAGAACTGCCTGTGAGACGCCGTTTCGGGTGCGGGGTTCCGTTCTCCGGCTCGCAAGGTGCTGTGCTCTTCCCGCTGACGGGCTCGGTCCTGTGCTGCCTTCCCGTCCCTGCGGGAAGCCGGCCTCCTCGGCTGCAGGTGCGGCCGATGCCTGCCTCCGCGAAGGGCTTGAGATGGTTGCCCCTTTCTTGTAAAAGCCCCGCGGGTCTGGTGCCCTTTGCAAGTGATGTAAGACGATACCGGGACGGTTAACGGCAGGTATAAGGCGTCCGTTTGTCCAGCTGTTTGAAATCAAGTGGGTCTGCAGTTGGCGCCGGGTGCCAGCTGAAGCTCTTCCCCAAAGTCATTTGCATCTGTATAACCTGTCAATTGTGTGATCAGAAGCTGAGTGAGAGGGGGTAGCTAGCTTAATTTGCTGTGAAGACGCCTTTGGTAGGTGGCACATGCTGATACCTGGGCCGCGCACATTTGAGCTGCAAATCGCGCTTCCCAAACCTCAGCGTGAGTGAGTCGGTTTCGGAGGGAGCGGCTCCGACGCCAGCCGGTCCATCCACGTCTGGCCAAGGCTGCGCCGCTGCCTTCCCAGGACCTGGCTCTGCTGCCAGGGGCTATTCCGCTTCCTCACCTCTGTTCATTTAAATGCAGCAAGATAGATACTTCCTTTTCTCGTTCCTGCAAAATGCTCTCCACCTGGGTGAACAGAAAACAGAGCTAGGTACCTTAGAAGTAAAACTTGCCAGCAAACGAAATGGAAGAGTTAGGAATAGAGCTGTGTAAGTAGGCTTTAGTGTTAAATGGTAGATTTGGAAGATTTGGTTGGAAAAGAGTAATACCAAATGTCTGTTAAATTGCTTTAGGAATTATCTAATCCTTGAATCTTCCTGTCACAGTTCAGCAGGATCAAAACATGTATATGACTGACTCTAAGCTGCATCAAAGAGGTGACACAAACTGTAATATTGTTCGTGATTATTACAGATGCTCTCTGTAAGCAATTACTGGCTTATTTTTTTCCCCTCTGTTTTGAATGGGAGGACTACTAGTGAGTGACTCCAGTCTTACAGGCTGGTGAAATACAGGCTCTCTGTGGTCCAGTTATTTCTGCAGGGAATTTAGAGGACTGAACAGTTGAAGGGTTTTATCACTCATTTGTTGATACTGCAGGGCTCATTTGAACCTTATGTAGTATGCAGGCAGCACTTCTAATGTGGTCAGAAATTGCTGTCGTTCATATGTGCTAGTGAGTTACTAAACTGATTGTGAACTTGAAGTATGGGACATATTGCAGGGGTTTAAAAGTAATTTTAAAAGCTTCGAAATATATTCCAAATTTTGTTTGGTTGATAGGTTGAAATTGATAATGCATGAATCGAGAAAGCTGTGGAATTTTTAGTGATATTAAGATGGGATCACAGCAGTCACGTGCAAGCAGGCCAAGATTTAGGGTCTGTGAAGAGCATCAGCCTATGAGTCCTAAATGCACTGTGTTTTCCCGTTTATTTAAGGACTTTTTCTGCGATATGTCAGGAATCCAGGTGACAAACTTTTTCCTTTTGCAGAAAAAGGATTACAACTTGTCCATAATAAAGAGAATCCAGCCTAAACATAATAACAAAAAAAACAGTGCATTCATGTGTGCAGGGTACTTTTTTTTGTGAAACTAACTTTATCTGTGAACTCCCAGCCCTGGAGCCTATTTGAAATAAGATAGGAAGCTGCAGTCTTGTCACAAATGCAGCTACAACTTGTCCTGGGGAAGCCTTCAGAATGGGGTCAGGTAAAGTTCAATGAACTACCAAACCAGCACTATTTCAGAAATGCTAAGGTGATCTTTCCACTGATCTCTCCACTCTCTCTGCCTGTTATTAAACTGGTAGTTTTTACAACATCAATAAAGAACTTTCCTACCCAATTGCCCCAGACAAAGGCCTGAAAGCTAGGTTTAAACTATGAAAACTTTGTGTTAGGTTCATTTAGATTGTTTTGCTGTGTCAAATACTCACTTGAGTTCAAAAGTTCAGATGAACCATGAACTTTGTCATTTCACAGCAGGCAGTTCTACAAATATAATTCAAAAGGGAAAAAACATGCAATATTTAAGGTACACTTGTTGTGCTGCATGGAATATACTTGAAGTTTTGTGCTTGCAAAGTTCCGCTTGACTTAAAGAAACTTTAAACTATTTAAAAGGTGAAAAAAACCCTAAACACAATTAAGCCAAATAATTCCTTGATCCCTGACCTTCTAGGCTTTCAAACCAACACATTTTCAGTGACTAATCATTACTGAACAAACAAAACCCAGCTAATCTTCTTAATAAATTGTGAAGTCTTCTATGTCTCATGGTTTCAGTGATGGCTTTTCTCCCTGTCTGGAACATTGCAGAATATCAAAACAAACGGGTCATGGCTTTATGTATTTGTTTAAAGTTTGAATCTATGTAACCTCATGATACAGTCTTGAGTTGGGCAGGTTTTAAAAGCCTATGGGACGCATAAGACTGTTAGGAATGAAAAACCTGCAATTTTTCACCTACTTATTAGATAATAAAAAAATGTTTGGGCAAGACTCATTTGTGCAATACTGTTTTTCAATGTGGAAACTTACCAGAAACTGAAGAGCCTGTAATAAATTCAGCTTCTTTTCCATGAAAAGGAATTCCTAATGCCTTCTCTCTCCTTCCTCCTAGATCTGGAGACTTTATCAGGAAGAAGAAGCATTTCTTTTTCAGGCTTAAATTTGGGATTGGAATCAACAACTGTTTTAAGGTTGTTGTCTCTGACTGTTTAAAAGTTGTAATTCAGGGTTCCCTGGACTTGCTGCATCTGTTAAAAAAACAAACAACAAACCCAACGTGGCATTATCTGAAATGCATTTTTTAGTATCACATATAATTCCTTTTTTTTTTAAATTAGAAAAGATTGAATTTTTTAACTTTTCCTTATGTTGTGTAAGAGCTGGGACCTTGTTTTGGGGCCTCATATAATTACAACACTCTTGGAAATTCTCATTTGAAGAAAATGTAAAATAATGTTTTTTGTTAAAATAGCTCTATTTTATCTCTGTCGGAGGCATGTGCTCTTTGCAGAAAGAGTCATTTAATTGTTTGAAATAATTAATTGTTAATCTTGCATTACTTGGCAAAGAACAGGTAGAGAAGGAATTAGCAATCCCATTCTTTGTGACCAAGGAGATGAGATTGAGGAAATGCCAAATTTGGTGGACATTTGCAGCAGGTCCAAATCTACGCTGCTCAGCCCATAGTTGCAGTTGAGATTGTGACAGAGTTTGTGATGTGAGTTGTGATGTTACTAAGATCACTATCCTATCTCTTCTTTCTGAAGGCTGGAATCAGCTAGATGAAAAAAAATACTCATTGTAAGAAACAGTGCATTGAGTATCTTTATCGTTGCAAGTGTTCATTATCTTGGGCAGTTCTGCCCAAGTATCTTAACCAAATTCATGTATTCTAGGAGTTGGTGATACTTAACTGGTGAGGCTAGCTCTGCTGCAGCAAGCATGAGCTTTCTTCCTGCTTTTAGGCTGCTGTAGGAAGAAGTTAGGAAAGCAAAAGTAGAATTTCCAGAACACAAGCAGTGTATTTCAGTGACAATGGCTTCCTATTAGTGCTGGATGGAAGCATTATATACCATATCAGTGATCTGCAACATGATCTATTAGACCTTCTCTGAAGATTTGGTTATAACCTAGTTTACCCAGGTACATGTAAACCTTTTCTTACTCCTTTATGCTGTGTAAAAGTCACAGAGCAGTAAAAGAAGCTTTCAGAATTCTAGGTCTAGGTGAGGAAGGCTGTCTTCTGAAACCTTTCCTGTCCTGTCCCCTCTTCCAGCACTTCTGGAAGTAGGTTGGTGGTAGAAGAACCACTGGAGATTAAGGCCGTAGGCTACATCACATCTGGAAAGCCTTCCATAAAGTCAGCAAGTGACCTTGGACACTATGATGTAGTCTAGATTCAGAGAAAGCTCAGAGATGGCTTTAAGCCAATTGAGAATTTTGTCCCTTTTCTGAGAGCTCTTTGTGAATCCATGTAGAGGTACAGCATATGTACAATCTTCCTAAAGCACTGTATAACCTGTGAGCTGAAGAGAATTTCAGGGGTGTTGGTTGTTTTTGGTTGTTTTGTTTGTTTTTGCAAGGTACAATATAGGCCAGAGTCCCCTGTAAATTTTAAACTGAAGATAGAGTGAACTAATGCTAAAGTGGCCCTTCATTGCTTCCAGTTGTTGAGGCTGGTATAGCAGATGAAAAGGTAGGAAGGACAGGTTGATTTTCTCCTATTCTGAACATGGCCAGTGGTTTTAAACATTTTTTCTTCTTCCTTTTGGGAACATGCATTTTACTGAAGAGTATTCTACTGAAACCAGGCTGCAGCACTATTAGTGTTCAAACACTACTTTTTGTTGCCTGTTTTAATCAACTTCAGTGAGACAAGAGAAGAGCATTATTTCTCTTTTTATAGATATCTCTTGCATAAATAGATGTTCAGGATCTAATTCATTGTGGCAGGCCCTAACAGGTGAAAACTTCTAAATAGGTCTCTTGTTTTTATCATCAGTTCTCCTAAATGTAGAGTAATTGCTATACAGTGCATTTGATGTATTTTAGTTATAATGGAAAAATCAAAATATTAATAAAAACCCAAGTGCACCTCATTTTTTAATTTTTGGTAGATGTTTCTTCCTGTAGGTCATCTCAATTCTTCATAGGTACAAATAGCAAAAAATGATAGGCACTGAGATTCATTACTAAAGCTATGTTAAAAAGGTAAAACTTACCCAGTACCAAGTCATAAATTAGACTACATTAGTTTCTTGTATTGGCTGAAATAGAGTAACATTGGTGATAAAAAACAATCCATTCTTCTGTTCAGGTTGCTGTTCATTGAAGTGATCTACTACGGAAGAAAGAAAGAAAGATATAGGCCTTGTGTTGCTTGTGAATGTTTGAATTACTAGGTTTTTCTAAGTATTTATTACAATTTTTTGTTTGTTATAACTTTAGCAAATACAATAAATCTGCTCAATTTGTTATTTATTATAATTGTGTACATAATTTTACTTATGTTGATGTACTGACAATATATAAGCATAGAAAGCACATTGCTTCAAAAATTCTGACATTCTGGGTTTTATTTATTTAAGCGCCTAAAATGGTGTCAGGTTTTCCAAAGCTTCTTGAGACTTCAGATGTTGACTGGAAAACCTGAAACAAAAAGCTGATTTCTGCTATTAACCATTTGCATGTGTTTGGAGAAGAGAATTTTCAGTGGCCTTTTTTCTCTGCTTGCAAGGTATGCAAGATCAAAAAATCATAGAGGTGATTTCAGAAACATTCTTTTTAAGCTTGACATAAAATTGTTAAAAATATTTTTTGGGTGACAATGGTGGAAAATTTGGCTGTTTTTCCCAAAGGGATTGAATCATTATTAACTCGGTGCTTCTTGATCTTACCCATACAATGCAGTAGAGGCTTTGAACTTCTTTTTCAAATAGTATCCTTTAAGATTAAGTGTTGCAGAGTGACATTTAACTATATAAATGTGTCATTACTTTGGTTAATTACTAGATTCACTAGTCTTTGGGGGATTGACATGTTTTTTAAAATGAAGTTATTTAAAAGAAGGGCCGAACAGCAGAAAAGCTGACTGGCACTGAGACCACAGAAACGGCTTGTGCACTAGTGCATGTGTTTACTGTGTTAACAGAAAGCCCACCAAAGGGTGTAAGAACCTGATCCCCTGACTGCTCAGAAGTATGAAAGTAATTCAGTATTATTCCCAGAAGGGAACAGGGAAGTGGTAACCTGCAGTCCCAGCTCTAAGTCGATGTTATCAAGCCACTTACTAGTCTGAGGAAAAGATGGTAGCTGCAATAGTTTCAGTTTTGCTGCTGACTGACAGGACCAGTGGGACGTTTCTTCTAGTGACTTACCTAAGTCTTTCTGTTTTTAATTGCCTATAAAAGGAGTGCTTAAATATACAACAGCTTATTTGTGAATGGCAAAAAGCAGATGATGTTTGCCAATAGAAAGAGAATAAATGAGAATGTTCTAATAGTTCCAACAAGAAGTTTGCCTTGGCTTTTTTTGTCTGGGATTGGGATTCTCAGGTGTTTTCTTTGACATCCAGCTAAGGATACTGTCAAGAAAGAGCTTTGCTCTGAGCTCACAGAATAATTCCCATTTTTCTGTTAGGTGAGCCACTGACAGCAGGCTCACCATAAATAAACATCATTCCATGTTTCATATCCTCCTCCTTTTATCAGGTGCCTGGCCAAGTTGTTAGCAAGTCTAATTCTTTGTATTGTTTGCTGACTGCAAGCGTGTAGGCTGCCTTGGCTTTCCGCACCGCCTTCTTTAGACTTCAGCCAGTTTCTCAGCTGCAACCCTCTTTTTCTCTATTCTTCTTTAAATTGCTTTTGCTATAAATGCTAAAAGTGTTTTTTTTTTTTAACCTCAACTTTTCCCTGGCTACATTAAAGTGGCAAATTGTCGGTACTGACTTCACAGCCCATAAAATTTTCTGTGCTACTGATAGTTTTCACCACAGTATTTTGGAAGTTGTACTATTGTAGAAAGTTGCCAGAGTGCATTTTGTACCCTGTGGACCTGCGTGATGGTAACTACATGGTAAAGTGACATTCCTCACTGGTTTGTACATATGCCGTAGCTGCTGTTGGCTTGTCCTGTGCTCTAGGAGGTTATCCCACCCACTAAAAACTCCAGAGGGTTAATTAATTCACTGTAATGACATTGCTGGTGAACTGTCAGGGCATCCACTGCTGCAGGTTTCTGATATGCTCAGTTCTTTAAACACAAGTTCTGCATGTGTTTCCTTTTTAATGTTTGACTAAGCTTTACCAATCTCCACAGGAGCTGCTTCTTTGGTTAGGTATATTGGTGGATTTCCGGATGGCATGTTTCCAACTTGTACTGGACAGTGGTGTTCATACAGCATATTTATAATTTGTTTTGGCTCTGTAAAGTCAGTCAAGGAAATAAGCTTCTTTGTTTAAGCAGTTCACTGTGCAATCTGTCGATGGCTGTCTCAGACGCTAGCTCTTTCACTTGGTTCACAATTCCTTACTGTCACTGACTGTTCAGCCTATGTTTTGCTTCAAGAACATCTGACCTTTTCCAATTTTTTGTTTTCTCTAAAATCATGAGTTCTCAGCTGTTGAATCTGAAAGTTTGTAGACATGCGATGACCTTAAAGGTCTTTTCCAATCCGAACGTTTCTGTGATTCTGTGCTGGAGATTAGTATATCTTCCAAGTTCAAATGATGCTGTACATGCTTAGTGCATCTAGAAGGTATTAATTCTTTAAAACTCATTTGTTTTGCTAGCAGTCTCATCTATTCACCTTCATATGAGCCTCACGTAAATATCAATAAGGAGTGATCCTGTTACTTCATCTGTTCTGTTAGTACAGGAAATATTCTTAGGCTCATACAGTAGTTAGGATTGGAAAGGACCTTAAGATCATCTAGTTCCAACCCTCCTGCCATGGGCAGGAGCACTTCACACTAAACCATGTCACCCAAGGTTCTGTCCAACCTGGCCTTGAACACAGCCAGGGATGCAGCATTCACAACTTCCTTGGGCAACCCATTCCAATACCTCACCATCCTTACAGTAAAGAACTTCCTCCTTATATCCAATCTAAACTTCCCCTGTTTAAGTTTGAACCCATTACCCCTTGTCC
>JASSUY010013428.1:0-97669 GCA_032466535.1 Forpus xanthops | reverse complement strand
GCACCGCGCTGGGATGCGCTCCTCTTCCCGGCGGCCCCCGGGCTCCGCCGCTGCTCCCGGTCTGCCGCGGTGCGGTGCGAGCCTCGTCCCGGCTCTCCTCCTGCTCTCCGCTGCGCCCGCAGAGTGGGTCTTTGTAGAGGGGGGAAGGAGCCTTGAGCGCATCGTTAGCCGGAGGAGGGGAACGAGCCAGCCCCAGGTGACTGTCAGTGGAGCCCTCAATCAGGGTCTCCATGGCCCATGGTGCAGTAAGAGCCTGGGCTGCTGCATCTGGGTCAGGGACCCTTAAGTATATTTTATCCTGAGCGAAACACCCTCTCCCTACCAGGGAGCAGCATTTTCAATGGGCCAGGTTATTCTAGATCAGAACGATGCCTTTTGTTAGTACATTAGCCTGCCAAAATCCTGGTTACTGTTATGCGCTACTCACCTTGAGCACTGTGTGAAGTTCAGGGACCCACAATTTAAGAAGGATGTGAAGGTACTGGAATGCATCCAGGGGCGGCAACAGAGCCGGTGAAAGGGCTGGAATGCACATCCTGTGAGGAGCAGCTGGGAACATTGGACTTGTCTAGCTCAGAGAGAAGGAGGCTGAGGGATGACCTTACAGCTTCCTGACGAGAGAACGTGGAGAGGGAAGTGCTAAGCTCTTCTCCCTGGGATCCAATGATAGAATGTGTGGGAATTCCTCATCAGGGGTGGTTGAGGCTGGACATTAGGAAGAATTTCTTAATAGAGAAGGGGTTCAAGCACTGGAACAGTCTTCTTAGAGAGGTGATCAATGCCCCACACCTGTCAGTGTCTGAGGTATTTGGACAATGCCCTTAAGAACATGCTTTAACTTTTACCCTAATATGGTCAGGCAGTTAGACCAAATGATTGCTGTAGGCCCCTTCAAACTGAAATAATCTGTTCATTTCCTACACACCCGGGAAGAAAGATTTGGAAGCCTTTTTAGGCCTTTTGACATAAAATGGTTAGACGCCTTTCAGAGCTGACAATGTAAGCATGAAAAAATTTAAGTCCTTTAATGCTAAATTTCCTTTCCAGTACTACATCCGCCTAGTCTGCTTTATGTTTGCAATACATTAGGTTGCTTTCATCTTAAAAATGCCATGCTCATTTCAATTCTGCAGCAGTCTTTCCCCTCCTGGTTTATGCCTGTCCCTCTTTCAACACTCCCTCTCCCCTGACCCATCTCACACTGGAAGATTGGTACGTTTTGACATGTGGATACCAGGAATTGTGCCTGGGGGCTTTGCTCAGTTCCACTGACTAAACGAAGCATGTCTAAAAGCTGATGATACAAGAGCACATGTGTCTGAATCAACTGCACTTTCAGCAGCAGTCACAGGCCTTTTATGAACACAGAGTGCTGTGCATGCAAACACAGCAGAAAACAGTGTGGCCGCAGAATGTGAGTGCAAGAATGCAAGAAACAAACTTCTGCCTCTTGCAGAAGTTGTATTCACATCTTGCAGATAAAGCTGCCTCATACGTGTGGAAAGTTGGTTAAATTTGTTACGTGTCAAAACAGCAATGACTGTTCTGCAATGGGAACTGAAGTCATCCATGAAAAGTTAATGCTTGTACTTCATTGCACTTGCAGTTCATGAGATTCCTCTAAGGAATGACATTTTGAGATGACGCTGCTGACTTAGGCTGCTATGGATAATAACTGTGCTGTTACTGTTCTATTTATCCCCTTAAGAAGCTCTAGCAATGACTAACTGATGACTTGAGTTAGTCAGACATCCACCCTTTTAAATGATTGATAGGTGCGTGAACAAGCTTATCATAATCCTACTTGAATAGAAAATGGTGTCATCCCAAACTGCTACTTAGGAGATTTCACCCTGTTTCACCCTGTAGGATGCTTCATTTTCTGCAGAAATCTGAAGCACTGACCAATCAATAATTCTCATATGAGGCAAACTTGGTGTGTTCAAAGTCATTTTTTCTACCCTGTGAAAAAATATTCATTCACTTTATTATTATAAGTAAAAGAAAAAAAATAGTAATAAAACATTTACTTGCTTTCTACCCACTTTCATGCATGTAAAATCTCACCAGACAGGAGCAAAATCGGTCATTAAGTCAGATCTTGTGTTTGCAATAGAAAACTTTTGCAGAAACTTTATTCTGCTGCCCACCACACTGCCATTTTTGGCCTGAAAGTTCAGGTTACAAAACCAGTTCTTTATAACGATGCCAACGGAACTGCAGTCACAAAACCATTCTTTGTCTAGCATCCTTTAACTGCCATTGATGGTTTTTGCTGTGCTTCAAGGAAAGTGATTCAAGTGCTTCACACTGCGGTACAGAGGAACTCTTCCAGGCCCTTTTCAAGACTCGGTTGAATAGCGCAAACTGTGGAGCAAACATGCCCTCTTGTGGTCAGTGCTCCCTTACACAGTACTACAGCTGCGGTGCTCCGCTAAATGGAGATTGCAAAGAAATGACAAAATTATCTTGCCTTCTAATAAGTTCCAGAGATGCTGAACACATGCATCTGATTCTGTCTGAGTTCAATAAGCCAGAAGTTCAACACTTAGCTGCCAAAATATAGCTTTATATGTTTACATACCTAATCTTCAACATCTGGCTTGAGCATTTTCATCTCATTTCCTATTTTTCAATGCCTAAAAGATGCTTACTGTCTGCCAAAAAAAGAAAAAAGAGGAGAGATGAAGTGTACAAGACTCAAAGTGGACAGAAACACAATTGCTTGATAAAAACACACTAATTGCTGCATTAGAAACCCTGGACACTGCAAGCATCCAGCAATGACTGTTCCCCTACACCAGGAGTTAGCAACCCTTCTTCCTGCA
The DNA here is from genome assembly GCA_032466535.1 of Forpus xanthops. Taxonomy (NCBI): domain Eukaryota; kingdom Metazoa; phylum Chordata; class Aves; order Psittaciformes; family Psittacidae; genus Forpus; species Forpus xanthops. The sequence goes on along the minus strand of JASSUY010013428.1, from coordinate 94,841 downwards.
GAGCAAACGTGGTGTCATTTTCAAAACAGATTTTTATCTCATTCATTTTTAAGGGACTACTTTTTTTCAGGGATTCATGTTGCACCACTGAGTCTTGTGGAGGAGCAGTGCGAGACTGGCAGACATTCTGTGATAACACAGACTTGCATGAGAGTCATTGAGCACATGACTTCACCTGGAACATATGGAAAATGAGAGACACAGCTGTGGCAACTAACCAAAATATTTCCAGTTTTACAATAGACAGCAATAGCACACAGATCCAGAAAGGACTTCCTGCATATTTGCATTGGCAGAGCAAATTGCAGCCATGTCATGCACTCATTTCTGTTATTGTTTCAGTCCCACATAAAACACCTTCTGCCAAAGCCTTTGACACAACTTTGTTTCCCAGGGGCTTATGCAAATTGGTTTTGCTTCATTATCATTTTTATTTATTCCTGTGCGATGGAGAAGATCAAACTCTTAGGGAACCCTGTCAAGAGCTGAATGCATTTCAGGTGCTTCACAGACTTGTTTGGCATCAAAATGTTGCTCTGCTGGAGCCGGAAATACTCACCTGCAAAGCAATGGGTGAGTAATATTTGTGTTCCTGTTTAGCGTGCTTGATTTATTTGGTCATTCTCCCTCCATTACCTGGTCTCTGATCAAAGGAAAAAACAACTCCAAAACCCAAATCCCGAAACTCAGATGGATCCAAAACTTGGAGCTTCGCCAATCGCTAGTGTAAAGTCAGGCAACAAAGATGTAATTGTCATTTGAAAAATGCATACAGAGGAGTTATGGCTTCAGTAAGCATTTTACAGTCTCACAATTGCCTCGACCTGCCCCTTTGTTTTAGCTCTAATCAATAGAGAGCCTCAAAATTTAAGCTTTTAAATGCAGGCAGAGAGACAAACAAGCATCAGGTATTTTTATTGAGCCTGTGAAAAGATCAAATGTGATCTAACAATATAAGTAAAAAACATTACTTGCTACACACAGGGTTAGATGCCAGAAGTGCTTAACCAAACCATATATTTTAATCAAATAAATTTTTATATAGCTTCTAGACATGCTTCAAAATTGCAGCGCAGAGCTGCTGTTGATAACATTAATTTTATCAATTACAAGGCTTCATTATTGTAGTCCAAAAATCACTTCAAAGTCAATTATTAGATTTCAGGCTTCTCTGTAAGCCTGTGAATTGCTGTTATTTCTGTTTTTCACATGGGACTGAAGGCACTCGCAGTTAAGAACAGACTGAGACAGAGTACAGAGCTGAAACCAAATGGCCCCAGATACATGATAATGTCCAAAATGCTTTCTTTTCTTCAGTGCAAATATCCAGCTTCCCAACATTCAACATACTTAGTTCTTTATGTTGCAATCCCGCTTATTAGTTCAACGGGATACAAACAAAACTCCATTTTTAAAGAGCAACTCAATTGCTGGCATAACTGAAAACAGAGCAAATACTACAGGCAAAGCAAGAAGCGCTGGTTTACTCAAAGCTGAACATATTTGCCTTGACAATCTATAAATCAACGTATGAAACAGTTGAGATGCCAGATCAGACAGGACAGATAAGTCTTAACAGCCTGACTTTGCAGTGCTTTCTACACATATGCAGCTACAAACAGGACAAGATCCGTAGCTAAAAGCTCTACAGCTCTGAATGCAACACCCTAGCCATATTCATGACTTCTTTATTAACAGCCGGACTCCATTCAGAAACTGAAACTGGCTCTGTACTGAAAGAAAGACTCCAGAGGCCACAATGCTGCAATCAGTACCTATGAGAATCCATAGGTTTATATATCTCCATAGTCACTAGTGACTTGTAACACTGAAGGTCAGTTAAATAATTACATATTTTTGATTGCACTTCAGTTTCAAAGGTATATCTTTGGAGTACAAAAAAAACGAATTAAGAGAAACAACAAGCCATTCATGGGGGAAAGGAGACTTGATGCAAAGCAAAATATATACATTCTTTTCAGTTTAGATCTTTAAAAACCCATATTCTTTCAGAAAAAGAGAAGAATATAGGAACAATGCAGAACCAGGATAAATACCATGTGTACTATTATTAAGACAAGTGCATAGGGGGAAGGCAGGTTAGCTTGTATCAACATTCACTTTGTCACCCGTATCCCAGGATTTCTTTTGGTCCATTTCCTTAATATCCATAAATCTCATTCTCCACCCAGGCTGATTCCTTGCTCCTCCCCATGTGATGTCCACACATCTCGTAGATATCATTGGTCACAAAGCCACTTTCAGTACTGGTCAATGTCACAAAGCCACTTGATGTATTCATTGCTGCACCATCGTAATCACTGGAGAAACTGTCAAGCACCTTATCTTCCTGTTTCCCAAAGGAAGAATTCTTAGTGTCAGGCCTGGTTCCAGCCAGATCTGCTTCTGATTGTTTCTTGATGACTTTGTAAATATCCAGATTTGGACTGTTCCTGCTGTGGTTAGACAGCCATGCATCTTCCTCCTTTGGGCTTGCATCAATTTGCTCCTGCCTCCTTAGGGATGGAGGAAAGGGGACAAAGTCATATGATTCTTTACAGAGGCAAACACAAAACAATACCACACCTCTCAGTAAGGTAATGATGACCCTTGGGGAAAGCTGACACTTTCAGCTGAAAGCTGAAAAGCCTGGACTCGGGATAACATTTGTTATTACTTGCTTCCAGGTATGTCGTATGGCAGGACCTGCTGAGGTAGCCCTTGCATTCTGGTGCCAGCTGAGATGCTGAGGCAGCAAACTCAACACTGACACTCTCAGAACTACAGCCAGCATCACCATCAGAGGTAGTACTATACACACAAGGAAAGCAAGGAGAGGAAACTGGGAAATCTTACTTGCTCCAAATGTATGTCCTTTTATTTCTATTGTGTCTTTCACTTCTAAGGGGATCTGATAATTCAAATATTTTCTTTAATAAGAAAACTTCAGTGCTAAAAATTCACAATCATCATCTTGCTTTACAGTATTCCCTAACTACCATATGTCTGTGAAATAGTAAAATGGCCTAATGCAATTTACTTGAATTTTTACTTCACAAGTAACTTAGCCTGGAGCTAATACCTTTTAAACATTTATTTGGCTGAAATATGACACGGTTTAAACATTTATTTGACTGAAACCAGTCCTCTCCAGAGCATCTTGCAGGATTCTGAAGCTAGCTGTAAAATGTGCCAGAGCAAGATATCATATATTCACTTGTTACACAAAAATGTCACTTACCTCTTCACAACAAGCCAAAACCAGAAGACGGCTGTAACAACTATCAGGAGCAGCAGTACAGGAATGCTGGGAATAAGGATGTAGGCAAGACTCTGAACAGGTCCTGGGGGTAAAAATAAGATTTCAGCTTTTATTCACTTCTAGTTACATTTGACATGCCCAGAACTTCATAGAAAACTTAACAGTTGCAAGAGGCAGCACCGTCACAGCTCAATGGGCTTCTAGCTTTGCTCATAATCTAGCAGTATGTACTTCTCAAGGGCAGCACATGTAGGAGTCTAATCGTCTACTTAAGCAGGCTGAAGTAAAATAAGCTCAAATGTCCAAGATTATGAAAGCCAACAAAAACAACATACCTTTGGTTTCCACAACTGTTACATTAGCATCTTTTCTATGGTGTTCTTCTGGGAAGAGTGGGTTTAAGGGTTCTGTTGCAATACCTGGAAAGAAGCAATGTTTCAGATGTTATTTGAAAGAATTTAAGAATCAAAAAGTGAGGGTGAGAGATTGAAGAGACTGTCAGCTGCAAAGACCTGTGAGGCATACTGTTACTCTTCTGCTTAAATTTCTGCAGCATGACCAGTGGTCCCAGATACTGCATCAGCAAACAGCAATACTGTGTTCCTGCAGAACAGGTTATAGAACAGCCAAGGGAATGGCAGGGATACTTCTTGCGTGGCAGTTTTTCAGTGTGTGAATGTTCTTAACAATGAATGTCACAGAGTATTTTTTACTGAATGTTAGCACATCATTAAAAAAAGCCTCAAATAACTTACCTTTCTGGGAATTCTCTATTGGAGTTCTTGTAGTCTTCTCTAAAAGAGAAAAATATATGCAGTTTCCTTGTAAGCTTGACTAGGGTGACCAAGTGTACTGAGTACAGTCTAATAACATGAGCACTCTTCTTCAGCTTTCTCTCCCCCTCAGGTCACATTTGAGGTATAAGATACTTTATAAAATCCCCTGAGAATTCATTTAAATCACAAAGCAAGTAGCTACAGAGATTGTTTTCCCCGTGACTTGTATGAACCTAAAGACATCTGTCTCTCACCAGATATTTCCAGTAAACCTAAGAAGGGTTTCCCTACCAGTTACAGCAATTTTCTCATGCTTCCTCTTGGGGATTGTGAGCAGGTTGGGTTTTTAAAGCTACAGAATGACTCATTACCAAGAGAATATTTGCAAATGAAGTTATTTTTCATGTTGCATCTGTCATCGTTCCATTGAAACATATAAGGACCTCCGACACCTGGTGGGGCAGATGGCTGGTAGTACATCACAACACAGATTTCACTCCCACAGGATGGCTCATCTACATACCAGTTCCTAAGAAAATACAGCAAACATGTCAAGTAAGACTTGACATCGCTTTCCATGCTATTGCAGAAGCTCACATTGAAATATAGCATACAGGGCATGACAAAGGGCAGAATCTAAGAGAATGACAGCTCATCACACCCCACCGCACCCTCATCCCCCACTTCCGCTATGTAAATGTAGGAGTGCTGAGCGCTTTATGAAAGCTGATCAAGACAACAAAAGTAATTCCAGATACACCAAGGTATTCAATATGGAAATCAACCCCACACATGTCAAATTAAGCAGAACTTTTGAAGCTAAACACGTTTTGGTTCTATGCTGAACAGAAACGTGAAAGTAGCAAAACCACCTCCAGTAAACTTGTATTGGTTTTAAATGTTGTTGCATTTATAGTTTAACTACAGCAAATGCTGTAGTTTCACTTTCCTTAAGACTCATGTCTACAATAAATACTGAAGCTCTCCAATCTTACTGTCTAACAGGAAAAAATGCTATTCCCTCAGCAAGTAAAAAGAGACAGGCCCATTGCTCAGGACACCAAGGCAAAACTTCAGGGAACCTGAAGTACAGGAACCTTCAGGTCAGAAGACATTTTCTTCATGCCTAATGAGAGATTTTTAAGACCAAATCACTTGTTTGTCCACCTCCTTTTAGCAATCAGAAATTACTAATCTAGCCCAAGCTAGACACTCCAGGTGCTTTATATAGAGCAAAGAGAGAGCAGGGTCTATAGAGGGTAATTTATCTACCCCTTACACCTGGGCAGGATGAATCGCTCTGGAGATACTACCACTTGTCAGTGACTGCAGAAGGAGCACAGATGACAGCTAGGACAGCACTGCTTGACTCTTGAAAGCATCCTTTACGACTGCTAAAGGCAGCCGACGGTCCCTGACCAGTTTGCTTCCCAGTATTGCACAAAGGTACCTACCGGAAGTTGGATGAGCTGCCATCTGACCAGAAGTAGAGGTTCTGGCAGTCTGTACTATTGTCTACCTCCTCCTTTTTCCTCCTAAGCCCTATCCAAAAGTCTCCATCAGAAGCTAAGAGATTGTTAATGAATCTTTCAATCAGTCTTTGCTCTGCTTCTGTTTCAATACTGACTAGATGTCCGCCATCAGTTCTGCAGGCAAGCTGTGCTTCTTCATAGCTGATCCTGCGTGAAGCATCATGAAAATAAACTATTTTGTAGCATGGTGGCTCTGTTCCACAACGACAAATTGCCTGTCCTGCAGAAATGGAAAGACCTGTTACAGAAACTATGGCTGTTAGTAGCGAAACTGAATGCTAATACTTCCATTTGTTGTGTTTTGTATTGTGTAACAGTTTAGATATCATATAAGGGTTCAAGAAGGCTTTTTTAAAATTAGTATTATTTTTAAGTACTTAAATTGGCTAAAATTAGAGATCCCCTTACATAAGCAGAGATAATTTGTCTTCTGAGGTTTATGTGCTACTTTTGTGGAGCACACACTTAGAGTATTAGGATGTGTTGACACAGTACAGTTGTAAGCATTGCTCTGCACTGTAATGTTAGTGACTGCTCAGGAAGTAAACAATGTCTATTTTCAGCCTGTTGTAAGCCAAGGACTTTCTCATGCACGAAGCAGTACGGCTTATTTTGATTATGAAGAAAGGAAAGATCAAAGTGAAAAGATGCATAATCTAAAATTATGCACTTATATGTTTCTCAGCAGAAGAGTCCCCATATTCAGACTGTGCAAACAAACAGTTTTGTTTCACTTAGTAAATATTTCTATTCCAGCACGGGGCAGACGCAATCTGCTAACATAAATGTTTTTACAGCAGAGAAACATTTAGCAACATTTGTAACATATTCTGAACACATGGGATGCGAGGACAGGCCATTATGAACCCCTCCATATTGTGGCTTTTCTTTATTCTTCTATGACCATTCTAAAAGTGGGAATTTAAACACCTTTTAACTGGAATTTTTGAGCAGTTAAGCCCTCAGCAGCATAGAGTCTGCTACCATTTGACACATAAAACTGTCTGTACTGCAAAAAGCAGCATTTAAAAACACATCTTTAGGCATAACCTGTGTTTCTCTTGGTGACAACACTCACACAGGCTTGTTGAAAAAGGCAAAAGAGCTTACCTCTTCTGAGGGATATGTCCACTGCTATTGTGAGAGACATAAGAGTTACAGAGACATCACATTGTTAATGGCAGCAACTGTCTAGAGATAGCATCACAAACAAACTACACTTGGCTTCTTTTCTGATACACAAACATGTTTTTTCTACAGTAACCGGCAGAAAATCTGTCTTCTCAGACAAACTTGCCACTGCTTTCAACTAAGGAAAAATTTATTGTACTTGATTACTGTCTAGACTTCACTGCTAGTTAGGTTTCCAAGTATAGTTTATGTAAGAGGTCAAATGGGTGTGTAGCTCTAACCAATGCTTAAAGGGTTCCTCCTGTTATCTCCTCATTGCCTATGTGGGATCTGCCTCAAAGCCTGCTGAGCCTTGATAACTCAAGACTACAGATAAGTCAATTACACTGAAAGTATAAATTTCATGAATAGAAATACATCCTAAACCCCACAGCTGGCAGCAGAGTCATCTATCTCACTCCCTCAAAAGTCGTACTGCAGACAAGAGAGCTACAGAATTAGAAATGGTTTTATAGATACAGTAATGCTATTTGCCTTATATCAGATTAACAGAAACATCTCATGGGTGACAGTGTTCAGGCTTTCTGCTGAATATGTCCCAGCCTATCACATCAGGTGGAACCTTCCCCCAGACTGGCAGTTCTGTGCCCTAAAACCAGACTAGACTTACCTAGTTTGAGTACTACATCAAAAAAATACTGCTGGTTGAAATTTGAGCTGCTCTATGTCATCTATTCCCATGAAAGGCATCCAAATAGGTAACATTCCTTTGCACAAAATCAGGAGACTCAAAGAACACTTTGCAGAGGAAGAGTAAGACAATCTAGTGTTATCTGGAAACTCAGCCAGGCTGGCAGTCACCACTGACAAAAATAGTTCCATTAGCCAGGGCGTCACTGGAAATTCCTAGAGCCGAGGCAAAAATGCAGCAGAGAAGGGTTTCTTACTGGAAGAGGAAAATGAAACTAGACTATCGGCGTGCCCCTTTTATACCCAGGAATGAAGGGCTGCTCCCACCCCAGAGCAACAGGATGTGAATATCTCTCTTGGGCAGGGCTAGCTGCTGCTGGGAGTTAGGAGGGGAAAAAAAATCACTGCACTACGTAGCGTTGCCTAAGTCGTTAATGGCAGTCCCAGGCAGCCAATCCCCCCACCCAGCGGAGCTGACTTGCCCTCTTAGGGCCAAGGGACGAGTCTCGACAGGGCCGCCAGCCCAGTGCCCGGCACCCCGCACTCCCCAGCACCCCCGGCGCCGTCCCCGCTCGGCGGAGCCGGGCAAGCGGAGAGCCCGCAGTCCCGTACGTACCGCTGAGCAGCCGCGCTCCCGCAGCCCAGCCCAACGCGGCAGCGCACAGGGTCGCGGCAGCCAGCATCGTCCCCGGCTTCCTTGGCGAGCGCTGGGCGCTCTGATCGCTGCGCTCTGCCTCGCGGCTCCATGCGAGTGGCCCGCGGCCCGGCGGCCGGGAGAGAGGGGATGGAGGGCGGAGAAGAGAGCCACCGCCTCGTCCCTCCCACACCGGGCTCAGGGCCAAAGCCCAGCGACGGAACCCGCCTCGCTGCGCATCTCTTCTCCAGAGCCATCCGTCCCTCCGGTTGCAGGGCACGTGCTGAGCCAGCGCCTCTTTAAGCTGCCCCGTTCCTAGCAGCACTTCAGACAACCCATTACTTCAGAGTGGTTCCCACCGCTTCAGCTTTATAATTTCCCTGTCCCACCACATAAATGACGAGGAGTGAGCACAGGACACGCTTCCACTCTCCACCAGGTGTGAGTCATAGAAAGCAAACAGTGCAGACCCTCCCCACGCTGATGGGCAGCTGTCTTTCAGAAACTGCTTCAGAGGTTTAGGCAGAACAGGGGAGCTTTCAAACATAAATAAAGGCTGATCCTCATTGCCGGTGGCTAGGGAGGTGATGCGTATGTTTCTGGCATGACTAGCTCTCCAGTTAGGACTTTAATGGCTCAGTCTCTAAGAGCTTTTTTCAGGTTGCAGAAAGGAGTAGAGCACCAAAATGAGTGAATACAGGAGCTTTAAGGGCTAGAGTTTTTCTCAGATACTAGCTAGGGTTGATATTTTAAGAGGAGATTAGTGATCTGATGAAAGGCTCAAAACCTCTACCAGCTGTTGGGAGTCCAGTTGGAGAAAGTAATCTGAGGTTGGTGTTGGAGCTGAAGTAAGGCTATGGTTTTGCAGCATGTGTCACGTCTGTGAAATGCAGACATGAATGGTATTTTAGAACTGAACTTTTTATGCCTCAAAACAGGGAATGATGCAAGAATCAAGCATCTTACCAGGCTAGCCTGAGTTGCAGGACTGAAGTCAAGCCTTTATCAAGCCAATCTTCATTATACTGAAGCTCCACTAGTACATTCGCTCTTTGGAGAACTTTTGACAAAGGAAATTCTATTTGTGAATTACATTTGTTTGTGGAGTTTTTTTCCCCACTTTTTATAGACCAAACTAACCAAAATAATTAAAAGTACACAAAATAATTTGTATTCTAAATCCACTGGAAAACATTTCATTATGTGATATATATGTATGCAATAGCAGCAACATTGCCAAGATGCTTTCTTTAATTATTGGCAAGTGAACATTCTGCCACTTGCGTTTTACATCCTCTCCCATACCAAAAGCACAACTGAGGAATGCACTGTCATGCGACATCAGCAAAGTGATTACCAAAGATTTGGCTACCTTCAACATGAAAATGGCAGTGGCTGACAGAAGTCTTTGTTGATCTACTTTTAAAAGAGATCAGCTGCAAGCATTTGAACACCGTGTGTAACACATGACTATAAAACTTAGTGTATTTATTATGCAATCTTAATGTTACTAGGCACAGACTCTTCCCTTTGACATGGTTTCTACTTCTGCAAAGAAATTTCTTAACATTGCCAAAAGCTGTTGCTTTCCATTTATGATTTTGGTAAATTTAGCACTTATGAAATGCATTTGAAAGCTGTCCAGTAAGTTCAGAAGATTTCAAATCCTGCAAATCAAACATCCCAGGACCACAGCTGTCCATGGGATACAAATCTACCAGATACATATTTTGCTTCCCAAATATTTTAACATTGTTAGTTCAAAAGCCAACTTTGTTGATAAATATTTATGCCAATGTTATCCAAGGAAACTAGGTACTTTAACTGAGATAGAGAGGTGCACATGTGTGAGAGAGCACCAGAAAAGAAAATATGCTTTCCTGATGTGAATTATATCTATAGACTATACCTGGCACAAACTTGAAGAAAATACATAGGCCATCTTCCTGTGGAAGTACGTAAGCATGTCTTTCCTTGTTCTAGAATTCTTGCATCCCAAATACCTAATTGACATTCTTGCACTTTATTACCCTTTCCTTTTATGCTGACAACGTAAAAAACACATAAATGAAACAAGCATTTTCATTTCCTGCACACTGAAAAGGCACTAAACTGAGCCTCTCCTTGTCTCACAGTACGTTAGTGTAAGATGTCGGTAAAGAACAGAATTCAGAGTGATTTTGAGCCAAGAAAAGAGGAAAACAGGAAGGTTATAAAAAACACTAGCAATAGTAAAGAGTCTGTTTTTTTTTTTTAATGTGCTAATATGGCACCTGAGTATAAAATTCACAATTGTGTCAGAAAAAAGGAGACTCATGTTTTGTTTCAGGCCTAGCTTTAATGTATAGAGTTTGGACAAAGCAGATATACTTGGTTCAGCATTTTAATAAACTCTGAGAAGAGGAAGTACTTAATATGAACCAATTTAAAAGCTTAGAAGAGGAGGAAGAGAAAGGAGGCTTTTATATCTGAGTACGTAATTTCTGAAGGTATTGTTTAAAATCTTGTTTTCCAAGTTACTTCTCAAATCACTTCTCTTATCAGCTTTTAAATTTCTCTTCTACTCTCTACTATTGAGTAATGAAATTGTATTAATTAGGATATGTAGTTCTGCAGAAGGACAGATGTTTTACCTTATATGGGGTAAAAACTCATCCATTTCTGCTTTGTGTCTTGTAAATTACAACTGAAGGAAAGAAGTGCCTTAATATAATACAGACCCCTTATTCTTGAATCCAGCCAGCCGGAGTAAAACCATTATAAATCAGTAAGTCTAAAGTTCACTACTACTAATAAAAATCCCTAAATGCAGTTCTTCCTTTTATTGCTGAGATTTAGTGTATAATGGCTTTTTAGGAAGCAGAGCACGTGAAACCAGCAGCCAGTTTAACAACTTTGTTACAAACTGAGGTTTTGTGTTTCAGTGGAAGAAAAACAGACACAACAATGAAAAAAAAAAGAAATCAAGCAATTAACAATGCACAGGCTATAAAGATTCATTTGGCATATTGAACTGAGAAATTTGTAGTTGTATTAAAATTGGCTTAATTCAAATAACTGAAGTCCTTTCATTATGTCTCTATAAAATACTGGGCCTTCAGCAAAGTGCTGCCCCAGTCCTCACTGTCATTCAGACGGCAATATAGACACTGCTTCTGCTGTAGTTCCCTTCGCAGTCCCAAGTTCCTGTAGTTCTCAAGATTTCTACACTTTCTCATATTTGCCCTGTTCCCTACGTGCCTCCTCCAGTGAGGTCAACTTCAGTTCCCGTCTCCTACTCCCACAAGCATCTCCACATTTGCTGTGAAAATGTTGATGTACTGTGTCATGCTTTTGAGATAATTTGCAAGATACACAATCTTTTCTCTATGACTTTTCTGTTCTGTTGTCTTGGAGAGGAAAATTAAGGCCAGCATGTGGTAGCTGACTAAATTAGGGCTATACCCATATAAAATAAAATGTTAGCATCAAGAAACAGTTAGTTATACTTTCAAACACTTTAATGTATTTATAATATCATTATCTTCTTGCGGTTTTCAGGTTGGATATTGTCCAATAAGCGTATTTATTTTGTTTAAACTTCCTTGCTTAAGCTTTTATGCTTATTGCTTCCTAATGTTATGCCTGAGACTTTCATAACAGACTACTGGATCCTCTTAGCTTAGGAAATTTGTTGAATAAAGTGAACTTTCCCTCATGCCAATTAGCTCAGATTTGCAATGTTTATAATTTTGACAAACTATACTGGAAAGCTTGCGAGAATCAAGGAATCACAGAACAGTCCAGTGAAATAAGCATCCAGAAGACAGCAGCTTTGTTGCCATGTGCCTCATTACTATTTCATATAAAATGAGCTGATTAAAATAGGCATTTCTAATAAATGAATTCCCTGTCAGTTTGTGAAATAACGGTGTTAATGCAAATAAGCTTTCTTTCTAAAAAACCCTATCCCTATAGCACTGTGGAGACAACATTCACTTCCCAGATCTACACACAAGCGCTTCCAGGTTTGCTCTCCTATGGGACATGTTGCAGGAACAGAATGCCTGAATCAAGTCTGAAATCTGGATTTGAACACTTATAACTCCTGAATGGCTCTTAAATGACTCCTGTGACTGATAAAAATTTAAACATTATTCTTATTTCATTCAGTGCATTAATTTTAATTCTCTTATACATGACTTGTAGTTGTATAAAGTAATTTACACATTGAAATTAATCATCGTCTTTATGGCTACCAGATGCCCAAAGCTGCAAAATCTTGCTATCATCTGTTGTTACTGAACTTAAGAAAAGGGAAGGGAAGATTCGAGGGACTGTTGCGAGCTTCAGTCAGAACTAAGAAAGAAGGCTAATGGATGGTAATGGATGAGATGCATTTTGGAATTAACTGGAAAAGGAGGGTTGCTGACTTGCAGGAGAGACTTGCAGACCTCAGCACCTTTCTGTGCTTCTTGCAAATTGCTCTCGTCTGGCCTGCTTCCCAAATACAGGCTAGAGGCTTTTCAGTGAAAATGTGGAATTTTACCAAAATGAGGAAAAGATAATTATAATATTTAATACTAATTGTCCCAGTTTCCATTACTTGTAGTAATTTTGTTCATGATATATACGTGGAACATGTACATATATGTTAGTGTCTCAACAGCAAGCACAACTGTTGTCTGCATATTCTTTTTCTTGACAAAGTAGTAGGACACACTTCAAGCTCTATACACCTGATCCAGGCCTGCCATTTTGCAGGAGATGAACCTCAGTAATCTCAATACCATGTCACTTATTTTACTCCTTTTCATGACCAACTTAATGCTTGAGTCACTGCATAAACGTGCATATATATGCCTTATAGCATGCTAAACCTTATTGACCCTATCCATCAAATACAGACTACAGGAACTGTTAACTAAAGTGCTGAGGGGGCAGATGCATGTCAGATTGCTGTTAGCTTTTGTAAAACTCCACTAAATCAGAAAGCTCTGTGCAGTCCAGAAGGATCCAACATTAAAGCACTCTGATACTCAGTTATTCCTTCCTTTGGAATGACAGCATCATCTATAAACTCAGTTTTGATGTTTGTTAAAATCTACAGTTTGTTCTGCAGCTAAGTAGTTTCTGCAAAATCTGAAATGACTTGGTCTAGCAGTTCTTGAATTATACCTCTCTAAAAATAACATCTAAACCTGTCCCTGAGGACAGGAGAAGGCAGAAGCCTTTCTATGGAAGCTGATTTAATAATCACCCACTCCCAAATTTCCCGCATCTCTCACTCAATCAACTCTTGGCTCTAGCTGCTGCTGGGCACAGGCTAATGGAGATCTATTAATAACTAAAACAACTAATAAAGAAACCTGTGCTTTGAGCTGTGCTTCAGTATCTCTGTGCCAGGTTTTGTGTGTGAAAGTGTATGCAGCACTGGTAGTTTTCTTTTTTCGCCCGAACAATTATCCACTTTTGAAATTGGGCACTCTCAGTTGGCTGCTTTTAGATATTAAATCAGAGCAGACATGTGCTTATGATGAAGATTTAAGTAGACTACTGCTTTCAGCCCTGCCCCAAGCCAGCGTGCCCTGATTGGGAATAAGTTTAAGCTAACCATCAAAAAATGAGCTTTATCATTCAAACCACACAGGGCACCAGGTCCAGTTGACATTTCTGATCATTATTTCAGTTCAAAGTTCCAGTATTCCACCAGATGACACGCAGTGAATGGAAATATTTATGAAAAAAGAGTCAAGATCAGCAGTTCTTACCTGCTGGAGATATTTTTGTTTTACTTTAGCTTTCCTCATGCATTGAGCTTCTGAAAACCTTTCACACTATTTTTCTCACTCTCTGAATAAGACAAATGGGAGGTGAACAAGCAAGTGCTGTCCTTCATAGGGGGCAGCTGAACCATGGTGTACTTTGGGGCCATTCAGAAAGTTAATGATCCCAATGTCTGGATCCCAAGGTAGTAGGCTGAAATATCTCAGATGTACACAATAAGGGTTGTGGCTTTTCTGTCACCCAGAGCTTATTGGCATGAGACATTATTCATTCCTGAGAATTAATTCCTCCCAGAAACCTAAGCAACAAAGGTTTAGCAAGCTGGGGGCATACAGTACTTCATACTTGCAGAAAGTTGTGGCACCTGGAGAGCAGCATTTCTCTCTGGAAAGTACAATTATACTAAGGGGGCTTACGAAGGTGGGAGTTGGTGGTGCAGGGAGGGCATAAGTCCCCAGCGAGGTGTATAGGGGTCTGCAGAGGGTGCAACTCTCAGGAAAAAGGTGTGGGGATGCAATGAGTGGTATGAGGAGGCTCTGCAGAGGAGACCCATGAGGAGCATGAGGCCCTGCAGATCTCAGGACCCTGGGGAGAGGCATGCGGCCACATAAATGATGCAAGGCTTCAGGCAGGGTCCCTCACCCTGAGGGGTGTCCCCACTGGGTATGGTCCCTTTCTGGGCATGATCCCCTCATGTCTCAAGTGAGGGCCTAGGCAGGACTCGAGCAGTAGTGGCATCGTTGTTCTAGGAGGGAGGACAGTAGTGAACCCATTTCAGAGGGGACACAGCAGCACAGCCATGCCTGGGGAGCCTGGATCAACTGCATGATAAGGGTGACACTCTCTGTCTCAGTGAACATGGAAGACCAGAAAACTGACTATATTATACATCTTGAGTGTCTTCAGACCATTTTCACTCAAGTCTAGTCTTGGATCTCTCTATGAACAAGAATTAGCTGCCATTACAGGCCTCTATTTTATTTATTCAGCAAGAGTAAATGGAGATAAATAAGTGTTAAGGCTGAGACGAGCACAATCAAAATGGGAGCTGACAACTGCAAACTTTGAGAAGAAAGAAACCTTTCTTTTTTTTTTTTTCTCATGTCTTTTAGTGTCCTGAAGACAAAACAGTCATGAATGAAGTGTGTCACACAGTAAGGTGCAGTTAAATTGCCTTGACAAATGCTCTGATGTTTCTTTCATGTGTGACAGGCAATCTAGTACATTTCACTAGTTTTATTTCACTGTCTTGCTTGTGTATTAGATGCTTCTGCAAACAGGGCAGTCTGTCTGCCTTCTATTGCCAACATTCCTGTGTGTCTGATTTTTCAGTGAGGTATCTTCCAAACCTTTTTACCTGGCTGTGTGGCTAGTGATTGTTACTTTTGGCAATCAGCTAACTACACTGCCTAGTAACTAGGCTGAGAGAAGAGACAGTTCCTTTTCAACTCTTATTTTGAGGAAGTCTAGGGTTTTGCCAAAACCCTCTTAGAGCAGGTTCTTGCACTATTAAGTTTTTTCTCCAATGTTAAAATTCTTGAACGGTAAGCAAAGGGGTCAGGGTAGAAAGGATTTATAGCATGCAATGAGTTTGATGTTGAAAATCATTGCTCAAAACCCCCTTCACTTAGTAGCTTTTTAAAAGACATGAGAGCTAAGTGAAAATGATTTTCCTAATACCTGACAAATAAACTGAAGGGTCCAACCAAAAAGCTTCTTGGTTCAATCTTGGTGCATAAGCAACAAAGTATAAAACAAGTCTTCATGTGGCTAAATGATTAAAATACAGCAGACAGCATTCTTGGTCCAAGAAAGTTCCTAAGGATTGTAACACCAACTTCAAGAGATCTGAGATTTCATTTGATATTGCCAACAAATACCATCCTCTTCTGGAAATAAAGCTGCAAATGAATGCACATTATTAGTGATTTTGCAGTAGGAATAAGGATCTTGTAAGGAAGTTTTGTGATGCAGTTTTCTTTACTGAGGTTGTAGCAGGGAATCCTGTGCCTTGTTTTGATGGCAGTAAAGTTACTGATTGTAATGGATACAATCAGCTAACTACACTGCCTACAAACCAAGCACTACTCTTAGGATGGGGTTGTGGCATTCAAACCTAGAAGAAAAAGAAAGCACTTCCAGTAATTACATTAACATACTCTATACCTTCAAATGCTCTTATTATAACAAGCAATTGACAGTAATGGAGGATATTGGTCATACCATCTGTAGTGTTTTTCTACTAAATCCATTGTCTTTTTATCACAAATTAATTGCTCTTAATAATTAAAAACTGCAGTGGCTGCATCACAAAAATAATGTCAGGAGTACAAAGACAAAGCAATGAAATATTAAAATATAAATTACTGTAACACACCACAATGGAAATGGGAAATGAGTAAAGCTTTGGCACGCAGTCCTTGCTGCATGAATGTAGACTAAGTGGTAGCTGCATAGAGATGTAAGTAGAAATACAGCTGCAAATTTCAGCCAGGAGAAAATGTTCATCATGAATAACATTCTACCTGGTTTGCAGTATGTCAGCTGTTAGTGCTTATGTCACAGTGATCCTACTTATCCTTGTTCTGTAGTTGGGGCATTTGAGTTAATGTTCTACTGCACAGGTTATGTGCAATTTCTATTTCAGAAGAAAGTACACGTAACTACAGCAGCAGTAACAATGGTACAGTTTTACTTATTTCCCAGAAAAATATAGGCACACAGATAGTGCTGACAGTCAGATGTCAGAATGCTCAAACCTTTTACAGTAATTTCTGGTAGCTGAAGAACCTAGCAAATCTGTTCTGCAGAACAAAACTGACTGTGTATAAGTAATTATAATCAAATATGCCTTGTGTCTAATACATATGTATGCATTTAATAATGTGATAAACCCACTTTGTATAGATTTATCAGGCTATTCCTAAATTAGAAATGTGTCAAAGTCTGTGGGATTACAAGGATAAGTTTGTCTTCAAATTAAAGAGTTTTACTAGCTTTCACCCCTAAATACCTTATTGTTAAAATGCATAAAAAGGATTCAGGACTTATTCTCAAGAAGCTTACCTTGTAATACTCCTGATAAGGACTGCATTTATAATGAAATATTCAAAAAGATTTAATGGAAAGAAGATGGCGAGCTTCTTTTCTCTTCATTTCCTTCCCTTTTCCACAGCTAGCACAGCAACCTATTCACCCATCACCCAGCAGTCTTTCCGTGGCAGACGTGCCTCTGCAAACAGTTCTCTAGGTGGCCCCTGTGTGCTCCATCTCTTTCCCTGGGACTCCTGGGTTGTAGTGTACCCAGTCCAGGCTGCAGGACAGCCCCATGCCTGTAACCTTTGTGTACACTCTGTTGTCATGGTCACTTAGCTGGGGCTTGTGCATGGAGGCTGGACTGTTGCTTTGAAACATCCAGATGGTTCTTGCCATAGGAAGCTTTGTTGCAAAAGAAGTTTCTATGGGCAAAGTCAATAGGGAGCACAGGCAGAGTTTCCATCCTGCTTCTGTGAACAAACGGCTACAGTTGTGTTGCAGATGCCGAAGGTGATCCAGGCTTTAGTATCGTATGTGGCAGGCCAGGCACATGCCTCTAGGCTGACATACAGATACTTAGGCATTAACCTGGTTTTATTCGTACCAGGAGTCTAGTCTTTTGATGGGTCAAATACCATGTGATTTCTGAAAATTATGGCATGCAAATAGGGAGGAAGAACGGACTGACAAAAGTAATCAACCCTTGATTACATTAGCAGAGGAATTTACAAGGCTACTGCAGTAGCTCTTTGACTGCATAAAATTAGCTCAGGTAGCTTTGCAGTCTTTCCTTTGCTATCTAATTTTAGAATATGCTAGATCAGCAGCGACCAGCAGCAGTTTTTGAGTTTACTTTATTGCTTAAGTTGCTGAAGATTGATGATCTTAAATTCTAGCAACATGAGGTTCTCAAGCACTTAATCTTCTCTTCAAGCACATGTAAGCTTTTCCCAATTCCTATATCATAATATGAATTGAAAGTATTAGAAGGTGACAAACATAACTACATAGCCCCACAAACCACAGTTTTTCTCTTCTGCAAAGGAAGGTGACAGTTTAGAGAATGAGGATAAAAACAGTCCTGAAGTTAACTGTTACAGATGGAGTAGGAGCCTGAGCATCTTCTACAGCTGTGGAATATGCCACCTTAGCAGTTGCATCCCATCTGCCCTGCATGACGCTGTTTTCACACTACTGTGGTTTGCTGCCTTACCTGCACAATATGGGCATTCTCACAGACCTTATTTCACTTCTACCCAAGTGAGTGTTTTCCCTGGGCAGGAGGCTCCTCCTGGTTAATGTGATTAGCATGGTCATACTGTCATATGTGCTTTGCATAATGAAATACAAGTGCTCACGGTAAAATCTTTAGCCAAAAAAAAATATTTGTAAGTAACTATTACTTAGGTTTTTATGGGAAACCCGCTGAGTACCTAAGTAATCCAGTAAAGATGAAAGCCTTAGTAATAGCATGCTTTGTTTCTGAAATGCCTATTCTTAAGCCTTCACATCAGGCCCAGAAAGTGTCTACTTATAAAAGCTGAAAGGGAAAAAAACTGCGAGCAGTCAAGATGTTAACATTTTAGTTTGTGGTTTTGCTTGGAAATAGTCTCTGTCTTGCTCCAGTCCAAAATAATCCTTGCACAGAGACTGCGTGAGTTAAATAAAGGAGGAAGTTTTTAATACACAGATACAAGGTTTCTCCTCCCTCCATCTTAATGGCATTGTGAATAGAATTGGTGTTGTTTTCATGCAGCACTACTATTGTTTGTACATTGCACTTATGTGATATTTTTGAATCCTATCAGAACAATATGTAGCATGACAAAGCAAGTGCAAAGTGCTTTTCTCTAAGGGGATTGTCATCTAGGTTGCTTTCTCATGTGGAAATGGCATATCAATAGTTAAGCGCTTCATCTGCTTACCTGGAGAAATTGTCTGTTATCCATCATCCACAAGAATCAAATGGCTTGTAGAAAGAAGACTGCTACTAGCAAGCTGCACTTTGTTCATTCCATGTTCTCAGCTCTTTAAAGCAAGAAAACTGCAAAAACTTCTGCAGGAGTGACCTTGTCAGTAGTGTTTAGGGAAACGATATTTGCTCTTGGTTTGGCCTGCAGTTACTAGAGTAACTGTCTCTGATTCTTTCCCTTTGTAGCTCATGCCTAGGCTTGCCTGGTGACCCAGGAGACTCATAATTTAATCTGGCTAAGAATGCTTTTGAGGAGTTAGGGGCCTGATCTGAATCCCACTGAAGTCTTTGGTCAGATTTCCATTGATTTCAGTGAGCTCTGGATCAGTCCCATGAATGTCCAGATACTGTGAATGCAGTATTTTTTAGTGCTTTAGGGTTTATCTTTTGTTTTGAAAATCTGATGAAATATTAACAGTTTCTGCTTGGATGCCACTGGAAATGAGGGGGAGAATCATTTGTTAACTGTTACTTAACAGGTTTCACATTGGGATGAACTGTTCAAAGTTTGGTGTTGACATTCTTAGCTGATTATTGTCCAAACAGAGTACCCAGGGCTACATTTTCTTCAAGCCAGTGACAACTAACAGCATTATGAAAGACGTGAGTTCGATGAATCTACCCAATTAAAAGCGACAGTTTTTCTTGTCATTGAAATGGGAAACCAGAAATACACTCTCTGCTATTATGGCTTTGGTGCCATTAACAGAAATAAAGATATTAAGTTAAAAAGTTCTCAGAACCTTACTTCTGTATCAATGACAACCTCAGTAACTAGAGCTAACTGGATAAATTGCTAAGAACTTTGCTTACATTTTCCTGTGTTTTTTGGTATGAATGTGTGCAGTTTGTCCTGGGTTTTGACTCCTGACATTCAAGAGCTAGTACCTTATTACCTGACTGATTGCAATGCTGTGATCTGGTTTCTCAGGTGAAGAGTTTGTTTACTGCTGACTTGCTGTTTATGTGTTAACTATGGGAACAAGTTAACTCAACAAAAGGAGGTGTTGTAGGGATTCAGACATCTCCTTGACTGGCCTTTGTGGAACCTAGTCACTTCACCCTTTTGTCAAAGAGTTCTCTAAGTCTCAGGGCAGGCCTGGACAAGTTGGAGAAAGTAAAAAGGCAGGAGACAGTTCAAAGTCCCTTGAACTGATCCCATAGATCCAAACCAGCTTGGCATTAATTGAGGAAAAGACAGTAACTGGATGATTCCTGAGACTGAATCATGTCAGGGTCAGGTTCTGCATGGAAACTATGATAAAGATATGGACTCCAGGGCAGAAGATGGACTCCCTTTAATGCCTATGCTGATTTGAAGTGGAAATGTTATTTTAGCCTTGATATTTCAAGAATAAAAGGAAATCAAGGTTTATAGGAAGAAGTCATATCTTTTGTTAGATTATAATATGATACTGTGAAAAAATTATGTGAAGACAAAGAAACTAGACTAAATAACAACTTCCTAAGCTTTGGCAAGAAGGCATCATCCCTAGAAGAGTTACAATCTGTTCTTGTGGAACAAGAAAGATTAATGTTATGATAAATACAGTGTCATGCAATTTTAAAAATAATAAAAAAAAACAAATCTGAGGGCTTTCTAAGGGAACTGTGTTGAGTAAGATCTGCTAGAATTAGTCAAATGCAGTTTTAATAAGTAACGAACAAGCCATGTACTATTTTTCACCTAGTGAATATTTCACTTAAATATTACACAGATACTTATGGCATAGACTGATGGACACAACAGAAAACAATGCTATATCAATTAAATATACCCTAAAAGAAGGAGCTCTGATTTGAATAAAACTATGTAAACTGGAAATAGCTTTGAAAGCAGCATGCTAATTAACCTAATGGTGCACAGCTGAGTATAGTTATATTCCCCAGAGCCACATGATTTCCTGTTCTATATAAACCATAAGCAAGGTGGAGTAGAGGAAAAGTGAGTGGGCAGTGTTTTTGTATTGCTTGTTTTGCTGCTGTATAAGTGCTGTAAGTTCTTGTAGGCTTAATTGTTTTTTGTTGATAGCTTTTTGAAGCTGTTTATAAGGTATATTTCAGGTTTTCAGTAACTGTGGACTGACATAGTTAAGGTCTGTGGTTTTTATTGTTTGCAAAAGAGCTATATAGTTGTAAGAAGTGCTGGTTGTTGTGATGTATGAGTACATCTTTTAAACTTTTTTCTAGTACTTTGTTAATATTTTTAGTGCAAATATGTTCTAGTAAGACAATACATTGCTTAAGCTAAACTTATCAGTTGTTTGGTAATTAGGCTTTGTCTCTGTCTGACATGGCTTATGCAGGTTATGCCATATATATCTCTGGAAATTGATTGCGCTTTAATATTATTAAATCTCTTCAGTGTTTTATCTCTGCTGATGACTGTCCAACAGCGAAAACACCTTGTATGCTTAAATTTAAAATGAAGGATGAAATTGCTACCACAGTCTTCTTCATCACAAGGCTAGTGAAAAAGGAAGACAAGCTGAGCAAGCGTAAAATGGAGAAATTTGCAGCTAAGCTGACAGCAGTACTGTTTGAAAAGTATAAGAATCACTGGTACTTGGACAACCCGTCCAGAGGGCAAGCTTTCAGGTAAGAGGACCCTGAGAAGGAGAAGGGAATGGAGTCTTTGCATGGCATTCAGGGTGTAGTGAGTACCCTTTCAATGGCTGGAGCCCTAAAATTGGAATCAGTGACAGGAAAATGCAAGAGAACCACTTAACTGTCCCTTAAGGTTGAGGAAATATATCAGAGCTGGCAAAGATGCGCTTATTTGAAAGTCCCTTCAGTGTGTGCCTGTGTAGTTATGACTAGGGAGCTGAGCTGGAAATCGTAAGACAACAAGAACAAAATGTTTTAAGTAGTCCTCAGGCTTCTTGACTTTTCAAATGAGAAATTCATGTAATCTAAAACTGACTTGTGGAGCTGTTGTAACTGCCTCTAATCCTCCTGGAAATTACCCATGAATTGAGTTGCTGCATTCAAAGCAAACTAAACTTTGGGTATATCAATCAGCTTATTATGTGGAATTGCTGATTGGTGCTATAAGTGAGAACTTGCATCAACAGCCTGAATGTATTGTACACAATTTGCAATGTTGTGCTCGTATCTTAAATCCACCTGAATTTTTTCCTCACAAGGTGCATAAGAATAAACAAACATCAGAGAAGAGATCCACTGCTGGAGAAAGCTTGTGTGGAGAGTAATGTGGACTTTAATAAGCTTGGTTTGCCAAAAGAGATGACACTATGGGTTGATCCTTTTGAGGTGTGTTGCAGGTGAGTTAAAAGCTGTGGCTAATGCATGCCAGTACAAACATAATCAACTCCAAGGTTGTTAGTGCACTCTGTATCTTAGAGTGTATGTACTTACTAATGTCAGCTGACTAGTAATAGATGTCCATACTGCTAGTGCAAAGCTGCATTATGCCAATACATCACTTTCAGATATGGAGAGAAGAATCAGCCTTTCACAGTTGCGCACTTCGAGGGAGAGAACCCAGAGCTTCCTCAGCAGATCAGCTGTGCTGTTGAGAGAGCAGCACTAGACTATTATTCTGGCGTTTCTTCAGATGAGGAGAGTTTCAACAGGGAGCCGAAAGCTATCCCTACTGTCAACAATCCTAACAGCGTGTACCAGGTAAGTGTGTAGTTTTCAAGTAAGAGCTAGCATCTGCTCTCTAGGTTCCCTCATGAAGAAGTGCAGTAGACTTAATACTTGGTGACCAGACTAATCCCTCCTTTTTTGCAAACATATGTTAACATTGTCTCATTTCTTGCTGTTTAGTTCAGTGACTACTACAAGCCACCCGTACACCCCTGGTCCCAGTATCTTCATAGGAAGACCTATATGACTGATGGATCGAACTATATCCAGCACAGGGGTCATAAGATCTACAGATCAACAGCTGCTTTCACAGGACTGTATGTTGATAGATACCACTGGGTCAACACCAAGCGGTAGATCTGTGGTTGCTCCTATTATAGGCTGTTGAAACATTGAGCTATGGGATGAAGACTGGCACTGCAGAGTTTGATATAAACAAAAAGTACTTACTGTCTAATCCCTGTCTCTTACTTTGTGCATTTGAAACTTTGGGGTTTTATTATAATACCTTTTAAAAGTTTTGCAATGTTAACAAGATTTAAAATTAATATGAAACTCTATTTGTAAGTTAAAAAGGAAATGCATATATCAATAAACCTGCTCATGTTTTTTATAAAAGCTGCCTGACCTGCTGTCAGTGTCCAGAAGGGAGTTAAAATGCTTTTCGGTGAAAATAAAAGCAAATAGAGGATAACAGTTATGCCCTACAAGCTGCTTTGAATGATAATCTGTTTCCTTCTGGAGAAGGTGGTGAAGGTAGCAAAGGCAGCTATGTTGTGAGTAAAATATCTACGTGTCACAAATGAGTTCACTTCTCTGCTCTCTCTTCAGTGAAGCTTTGGTATATGACGTGGGCTTTTTTGCCTCTGGACTATAGCTTTCCTGTTAGAAGAGTGCAGCCTTATGGGCAGGAAACTGATGAATACATCAAGTTGGAGCTTTCCAAAGCTACACATCACCCTGTAGAAGGATGGAGCTGTTACCTCTAATGATGCTTAGTCCTACCAGTTTGCAATATTGTGGTTCAAAGGAAGGTGTTCTCTGCCTGGGACAACTTGAGTCAAATTGTCTTCTACCTAGTCCATAACTGCAGACAGCTGGAGCCTGCCCTTTCTAAAGTCTGCTTAGCTTTTGTGTTTTGGTTTTTGCCTCTTTCTTTTTTTTTTTTTTTTAATGTGTGCATGTTGCTGTCTGGGGCATTCATTAAACCAAGTAAAGATGTGAGGAGAGATGTCTTGATGACTGTAATAGAGCTTGCACTCTAATTCCTTAATCCCTTCACTGTAATTACTAGTAGACTTTATTCAAGTAACATCAAGATAACTATCTGTATGGAGTAAGGGTGTGAACAGTTGATTGAGTGATTCTGAGAGGGTGGAATAGATCAGTATTTGTGCAGTTACAGTAATCTGAATATTTACCAGTGTTGAATACATTGATGTATAATGAGGTATCATCGTAAGTGTTGATGGTCTTCAGTGACTCATGAAGTTAGTTTAAATCTTTCTTGTATTGGTAGGGAAGGAAGGATCTTGGGTGACTGCTCTTTCCCCAGTTGCTTTTTACGTAAGCCAGAGGCTGCCATGAGCAAAGAGGTCATGTTTTGTTTATCAGCAAATACTGAATGTCTCGTGTTTCAGGGATTGGGTATTGAATATGGGAGGAGGAAAGACATCCTCCAAGGCTAAGAGCCAGGCTAGTCTTTGCCGGTGAAGGACTTTCATTCCAGTATAGGTAGTACTATAGAGCAACTGAAATACGGTGATTTCGGAGCCAGTGAAAGTTGTCCGAGCTGAGACAGTTGCTTTTAATTGTGGTGACCGTATCTCTTGCTCTTGGTGTGTAACTGCGTACCTATAGCTGATTAGATGAGTGCAAGGGGGTCCCTGCCCATGGCAGGGGGATTGGAACTAGATCTACCTTTCCGACCCAAACCATTCTATAATTACAGCTTTCACTGTCAAGTCAGAAGAGAAGTGTAACTCTCAGCTGATGTCTTCAGAAGTTTCAGAACATGTAGTGAAGTGATGCCTTAGTTGAGAAAAATCCTTTTTCAACATTAAGGAGTCTTGTGAGCAATTGTGTTCTGTTTCTTGGGGGGGTTTTCTAATTTTTTTTGTTTGTGGTTTGTTTTTTTTTTTTTTTTTCTGTTTATGAAAACTCTTTCGCAGCTTTTCCAACAGCATTTGACTCCTTCCCAGTTGCATATAGCCAGAAATATCGCTTAGGCTAAAGGCTGGTCACATGAGCAATTGCATTGTTTTTCACTCCTGATTTAATGAGCCTTTAGTATGATGGAGGAAAATACAGGTAAAACAAAAATACAAGTTTTATTTTGCCTTAAAACCTAAAGACAGATTCAGAGGACCAAACCACTCGGTGTTATCTCGTGTAACATTACAACTTTCTGCCTAGATCTATTTTCTCTTCTAGTGCATTTATTTGTTTTACCAAACAGTCTTTCTCCAAACCAGTTATTTCAAGGTAGTAAAGAAGCAAGTCTTCATTGCCTTTACTGTTTAAAAACTGGTGCTCATCCTCGATGATATGCACCAGCTCTTCAGTTAACACATCCACTTTATCCTCAAGTTCTGATGTGGACAAATAAGAATGTGTTTCCTCTTCAAAGCTAAAAAAAAAAAAAAAGTGTGTGTCTAAATACATACAGAAGGGAATGCTAAAAATCGTACAGTAGAAATGCCACTATCTAAAATGGCATCTGTAGAGTCTTCACAAAAGCGAATTGGAAAGACAGATTTCACTGAAACTTTTCTGTTTCAATGAAAGTGGCGAGAACTTACAGAGAAGCAATCATTCTTTCTGTGACACAGTCTAGCATGAAATCTAATCTCTCCTTTGTACAGCACTAATAGATGTAGAAGATTAGGGAAAGTGGTTTTGTAGTATAAAGCAAGGTCATAATGAAGAGGTGTCATGATTTGTTTTGTATCAACCCCTCCAGATGGTTCAGTTGTTACTGTCTTCATACAACAGTTAATAATACTTCATGTTGAATCACTCTTACCATGTTCTCCATCCAAACCTGCCCTTTCCATAGCTGCTTGAGGTTTGAAGGAAATGCTCTTTTTTCTTCACAAGCAACTTGTCATTTACTGGTTCCTCAAATTCTGCATGCAGCGAGATGTCGTTCTTTGTGTTATGCAGTAAGCACAGAAGTAAAGAAAGCAGATAAGTGTTATTTTTATCAGCCTTCATCTAATTTCTTGGGGAAGGTGATCTTTCAAGAAGACCAGGTCTCATGATCTTTCTTATTACCTTCTCACAGGCTTCCATGTTTGTGAGGCTTTTCACTTTCACCTCAAAAAGTTGGGAGATGAGACTTATTTCCTCTTTGGAAAAAGGTTCTTCCTTTAGTAACAGTTCATTTATTCCACAACTTTTATCACCCTGGTGAACTGCTGCCAGCTGGAGCCTCAGAGAGAATGTTTCAGCAAGACAAGCCTTTAGTGCCTAGGAAACAAAAGACAAAAAATAAATAAAAACCACCAACAAAAGCCCTGAACCTGTCTTCATGCAGGATGTTAATACATGATATGGTGGATTTTTCTACTGGATTGCTGCTTACGTCTAAGGTGAAGCAGTGTTCTTTAATTGTTGAACATGATTCTTTCTGGTGTACAGCCACTGAGGAGCAATAATAACAGTTCAGGTAACACTTAGCTATTTTTATTGTTATTTCTCCTCTTAATTTTTATTATTAGAAGTTGTACAAAGATGTTAAACCCTCCCTTTTATTTTTTTTTTTTTTTTTGACAGACAGTGCTATAATGTAATTTTTTTTGGAATATGTTGACGTACCTGATGAAAAAGCCTTAGAAAGAGTGGGTTGGTGTCATGGTTGAAGTCAGCGGCAGTGATATGAGCTAAGCAGTGCACAAGGAGGAGAAGAAAACCTCCCACGGAACTCAGGCAATCCTTTAAAATGAATAGCTTGTGCTTTGAATTCTGAAAAATAACAGATATCCAGAGCTGAGACAAGCACAGGAGTAGTCAGCTCAGCTGATGAAAATCTTAAAATGGTTTGTCTCAATTCTAGTGAAGTGAAAATATTCAAATTAGAGTCCTGGGGATTAGCCATATAGCATGAGAGCAGCATTGTCATAAAGCATCGTTTAATACTCCATGATGCAAATACAAAACTTTCTTGCATTCTGTTTCTGGACAGTTTTATATTGACATATTTTGAGCTTCAGAAAACTTCTCTCTCAACATCCCAGAATAATAGAAAAAAATAACACTAAACAGTCAGATTTCGTAATTATAGCAAGTAAAGCACCAATACATTCCTGCTCTCTATAAAGCTGACTATAGAGGATTTGGTCATGAGAAGCAGGGTATTATTCAAGCCCAGTATTCTGGAGTACTCTGTTGTGTTCAGGTATATCTGGAGTATATCGTTAACATGTGAAAATTTCCTAGATAGATCTTTTTTCCTAGAAAGCTTCAAGTATATTACAAATTGAAAAGTATGAAACATTTTTGCATTTTGCTTCTTATTCTCATAACTTAATTGATATGAGAATGAGAGCAATGACTAGATGTGAAGTTGACAAACCTGATAAAAGAAAGAGTTTCTGAAAGCATTGCCAGTGGCATCACTAAGAGGTATGCTGGAAGCAAGACACAGTTTAATTTCTGGAGCCTGCAAAGAGAAAGAAAAATGCTTCAGTACAAATTGTGTATGCACATCAAATGTGCAAAGTAAGATGGGATTAATGGGATAAAAGTTAATTTAAATGTCAGCTTTGATTTGCAGTGGATTCACAGAGCCAACAACCATCCATGAAAATGGAGACTTGTTTAAAAAAAATCAGCGAATCATAGTAGTTCATCTTGCCAGTTTTTTCTATTTAAGTAAATGAAAATCTACTCTAGCCCTGGAGTTCTGGCTGTAGACACCATAATTTTTATTATTATTTGATAGTCTTATGAAAGGCTCTGGGGAATTTACCTCTGCTAAAGCCATAGTGTGCAAACTGAATGAAGAAAATGAAAGAATCTTTGGTCCAAGTTATAAAGGAAAACATGTTATCATAATATTATGCAGGGATTTGGTAATGCAAGAATTAAGTGATGTGCTCAAGGAAGATGCCACAATCAATATAAGAAATAATCATGGACTGTGTGGGAGAAAGGTTGGACTTCAAAACAGTCCTGCACCATTGTGGAGAAAACAAATGGAAGTCATTCCCTCATACTTGCATGCCAGTCACTTCCTGTTTGCTATTATCATATAGGATACTTTGAAGCATGTTGGCTGAAGAATTTTGATTATAACCATCATGTGGAAGCATGATAGTTTAATATATACATATACAAGTATATTAAGAACTTACATCAATGTGAAATCTGAGTAACTGTAGGATGGAGATGCCATACTGATATATGACAAACTCTCTTGGAGAAAGGCTTGCAGGATCAACTACTGTTAGTTCTTCCTGAGTTATTAAGGCATCCTGTATACCCTGTGAAGTACTTGCTTTTTCTGCAAGAACAGCAGCATTTCATTAATTGATTTTATATTTTATTTCCTTTGGCCAAGAGGTAACACTGCAATAAAAGTGTACTGCATTTCTCATCTTACATCATCATTGTTGAATATAACCCCCAAAATTTCACTTTTCCCAGTGAAATTGCTCATAACTGAGGCCTAGAATAGTGACATTAAGCACATTAGTGTGCCTCAGAGCTGATCAGCAGCAAAGTTAAGGTCATTCTATATTCTGACTTTTTCCCATTCAATGGTAGAACACTTTTTGTTCAGCATAATCTTATCATAATAAACATAACCAACAGCTATTTGAATGGTGAAACTGAAATCTTCAAGTCACAGTTAAGTTCTTACTTTCTTACATAAAAGAACAGAGTCGAAATTTACTTTTGTCCCGCCTTTGACTTTCTAATAGCCCAGCTGCCACTGCATGACTTTGGAGCTCATCGTTCACATCTTTCAGAAGACCAAGGAGAGAAGAGGTTTTTATACACTCGGTTTTATCAGCACCTGTGTAAATTAATGGAAATATTGCTTTCTTAAGCAATTCATCTCTTATCATAATTTTTTTTAGTGAATGTTTTACGCATTGGAATTGCATAGATAAGTAAGGCAAAATAGATAGTTTTGCTGTTTGGAACATGACATTGAACTCTGGGCAAAGAGGTTAATGCTTCAGAGAAAATACCTTTCTAACCAAAACTCTTTACATTATCCAATGCACTAGTTTTATCTTTTTTCATGTATCTCAAATATTAGATGGAAGTTTGTTTAAAAAGGAAGAATAGTATGTTGAATTACAAGAAAAAAAATCACCATAAACAAAACAAAACCCTAGCTCCAACCACTTCTCAGTCCCATAGTTCTTGTTGGACTGCTGACAGAATACCCTCCCCCCATAGTTACTAAAAACGTTGTCACCAGTGCAACTGAGGAAACAAAATTCTATCTGCCTTAAACTCTATAAATAGTGACTTTCTATCAAAGTGTCAAATTCTGTATCTCATCAGAATTGATAGGATTTTTCCTCCCAACTAGTAAATACAACATTTGTCTGAGTTCTCTAAACCCAATACTTGGTTTATTATAAGGGCTCCATCACTGGTAATTCAGTTATAGGCTAGTTACTTATGCAGATATTAGATATGGCTCACATATTGTTAAGCAACTAAAAAGGAAGTAGTTGGCATGAAAAGAAGTCTCTTGTGAGATTGTTTTGTGCAGCTCTATGTGTGGGGTAGTAGCCAATAAAGCATCTTAAGGTTTTTACCATGCAGAGATGGTGTTGTAAACTGTGGATTCAGAAGAACAATTCTGGATACCATCAGGTGTTCTGCCTGCTTCAGCACCTTGATGTCTGTGAGAACAGTATTTATTAGTTAATTGCTGCAAATGACTTCAGTTAGGTTTCTGTCCATTCCTCTCATTGTTCCATAAGCTAACCTTGACTTTTCTATGTAGTATTTGAACCTAAGACATCAGTTTAAAAATCAAATGTTAGGAATAAAAGTTGTACTTTTTGACCAAATATCTAATTTTTGGAAGAGGTTTAAAAACAGAAATATGTTGGAATCTCTTCAAGGGGCTGGATAAGGAAGTCTTTCTCTGGCATTCTGATAATTTTATTACTCTTTGAACTGTCTGCTTTTTGGGAAGTTCTGGGAATTGTTTGCGGGGTAATAATGGAGCAACAAGGCCAACTGGACTGCTTGATGCACTTAGTGTGTCTCTCCTTAATTTTAGTCTTGCTGCATGAAGAAATTATCTTTCATCAGTTTCACATTAATTTCTTTTTGCCCTATTTCTGTGTTTAATGGAATTCCAGGACTCTCTATCCCACTTCATCAAGCTAATGAGTAAATAAATGCCTGTTTACTTCATAGCAAAGTTGTTGGAAAAGTCTCTTAAGTATTAAGTGATTGATTACCTGTTATAGTGCACCTGATCCATGTGGAAACTTTTCAATTCAAAGAAAAGGAAGTTCTGCTTATCAAGTAGCTGCTGATATTTCAAGAAAACCATTACAGAACTGCTAACCCTAAGGAGTAAGCTCAGCTCTGCAGATGCATAAATGTCATGTAGGCAAGGGATTTAATTTTATTCACGTCCTAGAAAAACCAAGCACCTATGTAAGTATCCAGTTTTACATCTGAGTTTTGATAATATCCTTTACTTGAATGGGGGAAACCCTGATATGTTCTGAGCTGAAAATCCTGTGCCAAACCTGACTTACTCTTAGTCAAGAACAATAGGAACTGGTCATCTGCCTTGTGATGTATCCCTGGGACCCAGTAAGAGTTGGTGATTGATGACAGAGGGCTGTTGCTTTGACGAGTCTCTTTTCCTTTTTGTGCTTCTTTTGGTTTCATTCTCAACTTCTGTAAATCTGGGTGAAAATCCTTTCCTAAGAAAGCTTTCGTTTCAGTGCATTCTTTCATCAGGTTCTACAGTGAAAAGAAAAGAGATACAAAAGTAAGTGCTTTTTAGCACAATGGAAGTTTCATATTTGATACTGTGAGAGCTCTTCTTTATTTCTCTCCTTGAATAAACATGGGGTCTGTATTATAGAAACTTCTACTCCTTTGCATTATTCAATTGCCTGAGAACAATATTAGGCAGCAAATACAGAGACCTCCAGCAGACTGTCACCTTATGGAGTGAAAGTTTTCTGGCAGTACGTACTTTGTTTAGGGCAGACTCTAGCTGCTAAGTGTGCTTTCCACAGTTCAATTTCTCAAACTCTATAATGATTAGCACTCTGTACAAGATATGCTATTGATGGAGTATCAATCTTTGTAATCCTTCAGATTACAGAGGGAAGCTGTGTGAAGGGAGGCAGTCACACCGTACCCCGTCGTGCTGTTCAGCATATGCTGTGGAAACAAACCATGTGGGCTTCAGGGTGACATTTTTGTTCTGAAATGAAGAAAGCTCTGTTAAGCTCGATTTATTTGCTCCCTTGTACTTTCACTTAGGGCACAGCCTACTTTTGAAAGCTGCGCTTCCCCTATCCCTTTCCAGCTACTTAGTCTTGTACTAATCCTAATCTCTGCATTTAACCATTTTCTTCATGTATGTGTCATGAATTCAGGACATAATCCATGCAATGTAGCTGCAATCATGTCTCATTACCATTATGCCATTAATCTAATGTCCTGTGCATATGACGCAGTCTGTTAGATTAGAGAAAATTTGGGATTTGCTATTTTCTAACCTGCAATTGGTTAAAATGACTTGAAATAGTCATCTTTGTTCTTTCCAGGAAGAGTTTCAGCTGTTCCTCCAGCCTTCTCATTTTCTGCTCTCTGAATTCTTTCAGTTCACTCGCTATGATGTTAGCTTCCTTCAGAAACTACAAGTCACAAAACAAACCGTAAGATCTTGGAAAGAGCGATACTTGGGTAACAAAGTCTTTTGTGCAGTAACAGCAGCAATGCAGATTATTTGGAATTTTCTGAATAAAATTCCTAGGTAATATATCTTTAGTTTTACCTTGTCCTGGATGCAGCCTTTCAGATTTCTGACTATTTCCTTAAACTGTGTCTCTCGTAGTTGTAACAACCTTGCAGTTTGTATAAATTCTAGCACTAAAAATGTATACTCTGTGTTGTCCCTCAGGAGATGTGAAATGTCCCTGGTGTCATCACTAATCGATAACTCCTGAAAGATAAAATAGTTGTGTGAAACTGAACATTAAACTTGTGAACCTTCTTTGGTTATCTTACTCTCCCTGCAGTACAGTGAGAACAGATTTAAGTCAGTTGTTTCTGAAAATGCCATAAAGGAAGCCAGGTAACTATTTTGCAATCCTATGCAGCCTTTATAAATAATTAACATAAGATTCTCAAAGGAGTTCTAAGTAAATCTATGTTAAAAAGTGGATCTGAGGTATCTAATCTTTAGTAGCTATGTCCAAGGCATTTCCAGTTCTTTTTGGCATAAGAAGTGAGTAGAAGTATACCACAATATAGAGTTAGCTGTCCCTTCTCTAGAAATAGACACAATTCCTGAGAAGTTTGCAAACTTCAAAGCACAGTGACAACATACTGGAGGAGTTCCAGATTCTAAACCAAACTATCAGGAGAATTTTACTTCTACAACAAGCTGTTCCAGGCCTGTGCCCTCCTTTTGGGACCTCGAGACAATTTTCTTGAGCTTGTAACAGTCTTGCAGCATAATGACTGTTTGTCGCAGGTGTCTCTGAGATAGGATGAAATACGCCACGAGATTCCCTAACTTCTCTCCTTCTGTCTTCTGGATCACTTGCATTTCTTTAGCTTGCATCTGGAAAGAAAAATCACCAAGTCTTACAGATTACTTGCAGACTTAAGACTAAGTGTGTAAATGCTCCAGTTTTCACTGCAGGTTTGAAAATAGAAATACAGAGGGGAGGAAAAAAGAAGTGCCTGAAGAACAATGAAATGTATCAACTTAAAATGGGACTTCAGAAAGTTTCCTTTGATGGCATGAGTCAAATAGTTGTGAGCCACATAAAGCATTGCTGGACCTAAAATAACATGGCTAGAGATTTTACTAAAGTTTCATCCCTCTCTACAGCTGTTGGCAAATGACAATACAATGCTTTAGCTGATGTACCTTTTCTTCTGTTTGTGCTTGCAGTTCCAGTCTAAATTGTGCTTGCATGTTTCTCAGTTCTGCTTCTGACTCTTCCTTTAAACCTTTAAGCAAATCCCCTTCCTGATGATGCTTCTGGAGAAAAATCACTGCTCTTGCTACTTGCTGTTTCTCTATAGTCTGAGCAACTTCTTGGGCTACTTCTTCACCATTATTTTTGTAGTCAAAACTGTTTAGGATCCTCCTCACACCTTCTGGGCAAGTCAGAATCTGGAGCAGGTAAGAATATTTATATGAGCAAATAAGTTGTGGTTTATAGACATGAACTTGTTTCCACCAGCAGGTTTGTAGTGAGTGTAATTGGCAAGGTTTTTAACAGCAGGGTTTTGCTATGTACCTGCACATATGCTCCAGCATGTGTGCCCTACACATCCTGTAGGTTGTCAGGCAGGATGGACGTCTGTGCACTCACAGGCTTTGTGAATTACCTTTGTGAGGCTCATGTAGGGAGGGGTGAAACATGAAAATCATGAAATGCCTCTACCTGAAGTCTGCTGTAGACGTCCACGGCTCTGTACAGACATGCTTGCCTCAGAGCTTCCAGCTTTACTATCTTTGCTGCTGAAACTTGCAGTATTTCAGTTAGAGAGTCTGGTGAATGCTTGATTTTCCAGGAATGTAGTTTCTATCAAGCAAAAGAGAATAAAGGGCAGGGATTTTCTGCACCAAGTAGCACTACGGTCACCAGGATTAGTGAAATCCAGTTTCCTACAGAATTGTGATGGAAAGTGTGAGTCAGTTTGGACTAGTCTTTTCTCCAGTGGAACTTCTTCCTACCTAAGGAAGGGAGACACACTGCAGGTTTTTCCTCATATGGTTTTTTAAAGTCTGCATTCTCCTCTACCTGCCTATTTATTGTATAAAATTTGTAAGTGCTTTAGTTTCTAAGTCCTCTATTCACCTGCAAAGTTAAGTGAAATCAGGAAATGGATTAAAAACTTTGGCATTAGCTTAATATGAGATAGCAGAAACCCAGGACACGCTAGAGGAAAACCATCATATAGTAGTTGTATATTCATCCTATATAATAAAATCCCAAGATACTGGAGGATAGACTGAGGCCCATTAAAGCACCAAAATCTAAAAGACAGGTTGTGAAATAAAAAGAAAACACACATTTAAAGAGGTGAGCAAAAGAAATAAACATAGTAGCTAAAAAAAAAAAAGCTTCATAGTGGTAATATTTTTTCTTGTGTAACAATAGCTCAAAACTTAAAGTTGTTTTTGTTTGATAAAGAAAATGCTTTGCTACCTGTACTGAGACAGTAAAATATGTTTAGTCCAGCATAGGGAGATCTGGAGCATTTAATTTACGCCTATAGCTGCTCTGATAGTACAGCCACTCATATAATGCCTAAACTTAGTATGTGTGTTTATATCACCCAGTGAAGATTATATTCATTCTTCAAAGCAGTGAGGTGACAATAGCAGGACTAGCATAAAGGAAAATAAACAAACGCTTTAAACTCACTTGATGCTCAGTGAAGTTAGAATCTGGGATTTGTAAGTCAAGAAGACAAAACGAGAACTGATGTGGAATTTCTTCCAGGAAATGTAGGGTCTGTTTGGGCAATATTAAGTCTGGGCTGAGACCTGAATGCTTGATTTCTTCCAACTGTTTCTGACGGAGAGTTTGTTCAGTGTGGTGGTGGTGTTCTGACAGTCCTTTCAGAAGCGAGTCCTTTGTGCTGGTTGCTTCTGTTCCTTTACTGGTCTTCATCCCCTGAAATTATAGACATACCACCTGAAACATCTTCATGATCAGGAGCAGCAAAAGAATGAGGATTGAGTCATACTGAATCTGAGTGCTAAAAATCATAGCCAAAAATGAGACATCAATATTTGTTTAAGTAACATAAGTTAGATGATTTACTGTGGAATTAAGTACCCAAATGTTACTGAAAATAAGGCCATTGTTTCTTTTGCCTTCACATTGAGAAAGAAAAACTAGTTGAGTTTCTGTTTTGCCTTGCAGGGGTCATAACAGAAGATTTCTGTCTTCTTCAATAAATCCCTTTTTGCATCAATTTCTCTTTCTGAAGTAGTGGGAAAATTGAAAGGAATTCAAAAGGGTAATAGAAAACTTTCTTTTCCTGCGTATCAGCTGAGGACTCGAACGCAATGCCAACCTTACCCAACTTCCTTTAGGGTATTCCTTTTCCTCACCCTTGGATAATTCATAAAAGGCAAAGATAGTGTTTATTTCTTCTGTCAATAAGGACAGTTCCATATGTGCCAGTTCACAAGCATGCTTCTCAAAGAAAAACCTACAACCAGATATGCGTGAGACAGGACTGAAGAGACATGGCTAATTTCAAATAGTCATTACTATGAGGAGCCTGTAAGATTCATATGCACATTGCCTGGAGGACAAGCAGTACACTGTGGCAGGTATCTTCTGTTGAGCCACACACAAAATACAAATATAAGCCTGCTAAGGATGCAAGCTTTCAAACTCACAGAGAATATATATATTTTGTAACTGAAAGTGCAGAAGCAATTAAACAAGGATTTCTTACCTTGTCTGAATTGCTTGTTGTACGTGGCTGGTCCTTTCTGAAAGTAAAGTGGGCAGAATAGGTGAGACTATGGAAACTGAAGCAGTTTCCTGACTTGTTTCAACCGTTAATGCCTCTGAGTGAGCACCAGATGCTTTTAAAGTGGTTGATGAGCAGCCTGTAGAAGAAACATGGCAGAATATATTTACTGCTGAATCATTATTTCAGGTGCAGTCAAACCCTATTACACACTTAGGATTTTTTTCCCTTAAGTGTACAGTATTCAATAGTTAAAATAGCAGTGCTCTTGGGCTAGAAGGAAAAGCAATTGAACAGCTTGTAATCTTCATTTCTATTTGCTCATATATGGCAGGAAGACTTGTACAATGTAATTTACAACTTTAATATTCTCAGCAGAGGAAGTGAAAGCTTTGCTATTTATTGTTAGGTCTGTACTGCATTTTCTCTTGTCAAACTGAGGTTAGATTTTCCATTCTGCAGGAGCTGCGGAACTCAAAACGTAGAGGTAGTTTGGGTGCCTAAAAACAGTGCACTTTGCTTTATTTCCAAAGATTAAAGCAGCCTACCTGATGTCTCAGATGATACACTACTTTTGCTGTTTTCCTCCAGCATCTGGACAGTAGACTTGAGTAGTGGGATCAGATTTTGTTGAATGACCTCATGTGTACTGTGTGAGATCCCACAGATGCCATAAAATCTGGTTGTCTGATAGTTTTCGAAACACTGCTGTGACCCAGAGAAAAGCACCTGAAATGGCATAAAGCAGACAAAACCCCTTTTCTACCTGTCAAAGGTATAATGGAAAAAAGCATCCCAGCGTTCTTTCTTTTCTTATGAAAACCTTGTCTTTTCAGTTCATAGCTAGGCCTATGCAAATTGTGCAAAGAAGATGCTACAGCACTTCGTCTCAGCAGGTTAAAAGCCTTCTGCAATGGTTATGGTCCCATAGTTCCCAACTCCCAGAGGTTTCCGTGTCCTTCAAGCTGTGCTTCTTCCCTAGGAAGTACAGAACTTCAGGTGTCCAGCTGTTTAAAATCTCTCAGCAAACAGTTAAACTGACAACTTGGCAGGTGTACTGAATGATCATTGTAGGGCCCTTGCAAGTGAATTGTGCCATATTATTATATTCTTTTTTCCTAACTCTGCAGTTGAAAAACTGCCTTTTGAAGTGAAATTTCATTGAATTTCTGAGTGTCAAATTCTTTGATATTTACTTTATAAATCACATTTCGGAATTCTCATTTTAGTTTTTTGTTATTTTACAGAGCTCTGATTTCTTGCAGCAGCATTCTTGGGTGCATATTCGCAGAACATGGCAACTGCTCATGCTTTTGTTAGAAAGTACCATGATTGGTTTTTATTTGCCTCAAGGTGAAATCAGTACCTTTGTCTGCTGCATTTGGATATTTGACAAGTCCCTCAAATATTCCAGTTTGGTGCATGCAGTCTCCACACTGGCTTGTTGTTTCAGTATATGTTGCTGAGATTCAGAGGCTAAAGCAAGTATGGCCTGGAAGAAATGACACAGAATATAAGCCTGCTCCAAGTGAATTGCAAATTTTGGCTTTCATTTTCTTTCTGACACACAAAATGGCAAATCTCTAGCTACAAAGCTGGTGTATCTGTAACAACTCTAGAGGATTAGTCTGGATAGCCCTTAAAGATTTTATTTGTGATTTTATAAGGTAGGTTGCATTTATTCTCTGTCAGTGACTGTTCAGCTCTTAACAGCGCCTCTCAAAGGTAGAGCAGAGGATTCTGTAAACTGAGACTGGGGATGTTCAGCCCAACCCAGCAGTGACCTCACCTTTCTGAGCTTCAGGTTTGTTACTGTTTCAGTACTTGAGATGTGGCTGCTTTGCTTTTCTCTCTCTATCAGTTGCATGTGTATTCGTTCTTCTTCTAGTCGCATCGTTTCAACAAACTCCATCAGTTTTTCCAGTGCCTTTCTGGTCTCCAGCAGGACCTGTATTTCCTGTTCTTTTTCATCTCTGTCAGCTACAAACAGCAAATATTAGCAGAGGAACACATCTGATAATCTGGAAATTCACAGAGCAAATCTGAATTTGCCTTCTCAATGTGCTTCACTGCACCTACATTCTTTATCTTTTAGAAAATCACAATTTTCAGATACTGCCTCTGTGTTGTCTTGCTTCAGGAGGACATAAGTAGTTAGTAAGGCTTGAGCTAACCTATTAGAAGGAATAAACATCACAGAAAACTATTTACAACCCTGCCCCGCTCTCCTACGGTTGCAGTTACCCTTTTGTACCTTTGAATAGCAAGGATAGTTCAGGAGCC
Source organism: Forpus xanthops (assembly GCA_032466535.1). NCBI lineage: Eukaryota > Metazoa > Chordata > Aves > Psittaciformes > Psittacidae > Forpus > Forpus xanthops. The sequence goes on along the minus strand of JASSUY010013428.1, from coordinate 57,463 downwards.
ACCTGGTTACTAAAATACTTTGAGGTTCGTCTCTCAACTTCCTTCAGAGAGGACTCCTCGAGAAAATGGCATATTTCCTCAATGCCTTTCACTTTTTCCTTGTATTTTACCTGCAGGAAATGGAAGAGGTGTGGGAATTTTAAGTAATGTTGCAAACTTAGGAGGTAATGACCTGATGTGATACTCTTTCCTCAGACAGATGAGAGCAAAGGGTTGTTGAATTTAGTTATTGCTTTTTCCTAGTCTTTTAATTATCCTGTATCCCCTTGTTTCTGATATAAGCCACTATCAATTGTGTTGTCTTTGTGTAGCTGGGAATGGTTGCACTGAAGTAGCGACACCTCCGTTTACATTTTTGGTTTGCATTGTACTGGAGGGCAGTGACTTGGATTCAGAGCACCACCATCCTGGGTACAGCATCAGTGATACGTGATTTGATATGTGCGAACAAGACTGCCTTGACAAAGTTTTGAAGAACTTTCCTGAAGCCGTCTGCAAAATAAGCGCACCATACCTTCTGTGCTTTTCCCTCTTTTACAGCCTCAGGGACATGAAAAAACAGTGAGTTCAGCCTTTTAAGAAGCCCTTCTTCCTTTTTTCTTCTGCAATGCCAGTATGTATGCCTTGACTTTATTTCCTTTTCTAGAAAGTCCAGCTGTAAAACAGAGGCAGACATAACAGTTCTGATTTGTGGGAAGCTGATAGATTATAAACATAATTAAAGCTAGTGATATAATCCACATTCAACGCTTTTATAGAATCATAGAACAGTTAGGGTTGGAAAGGACTTTAAGATCATCTAGTTCCAACCCCCCTTCCATGAGCAGGGACACCTCCCACTAAACCATGGCACCCAAGGCTCTGTCCAACCTGGCCTTGAGCACCGCCATCAATGGAGCATTCACAACTTCCCTGGGCAGCCCATTTTGGCTGCATATATCCAACTTTGTTGCCACAGAGGATAACTGCTTTACAGTCCTAAGTCTCTCTTTGTTATTTTGGGGTAGGGTTATGATATGAACTAGAGAGTACAAGGATCAGTAGAAGAAGATACAGATAGGGCAAGAAAAAGCTGATAATGAAAAGAGATGTAAGTAAAGTGACGTACATGTATTTCAGTTCATCTTGCACTATAAGAAAATGCTACTTATGGGGCATAGAAAGAACTAAAATTTCCTCTCTTTAGTGGAAAAGCATCAGCAAGGAATTTCCCACTGATCTCAAACCTGTAAGTAAAGATAGTTTGCTAGAGCTAGAATTACCAGATCTGCATCTGTAGCTCTTCTTGGTAAAGCTCCAAGAGACTGAACAGTAGGAATTACATTGTGTGTCCAGGGGTTGATTTGGGCACCTATAACAGGCCCAGTTTCACCTGTGACTGGACTTATGGTTCTGGCACCAATTGTGATAGGGACAAGGCCTGTGAATAAAGGAAAACTAAATGTAATACTTAGGATTTAGATGGTGAATTCCAGCTGCAGCCCGAAGTGGTCGCTTTTAAGTTCAAAAGGAACTGAGAATGATTTCATATCACCCAATGAAAAACAAACTGAATTTTCCTGAGCTGAAAATGCTATGTACCAAGTGTTGGACCACTGCAGTGCAGATCTCCTTCTTCAGACAGCATCAATTTGTGGCCCCATCACTGAGAATAACATCAGAATAGTTTTCCTAAAGAGTACAGTAGATTATTGAAGGTCTGAAAGCCACAGTGTGATTTGGTCTCAGTCCTAGCTCTCCTTCACTGTTACTCTGGTGTAGCTTGTTCTGAATACACACACCATGAAAATTGCTATTTTCCATTCAGTATAGAGGTAGAAACTGATCTATTTTGCTAGGGTGTTTTCCTCACCCTAAAAACAACAAGTCCTTGTCTCTCTATTGTTTGTGTCATTCAAATAAGTTTCATACTCTACCTTTTCCATTTCTATCTTCAGTGGTTCCTGCAAGTGGAAAAGGCTGTCTAGTATTCCAGTCACAGTCAATTCCCAGAATTGGCAGCATCAAACCAGACCCACCAGGATCTGGGATTTTCATTCCAAACACTGCAGGGATCCACATCTCTGAACCAGGATATTTGATCATACCTAGTTTGTTAAAAAGAAAAGGTGAGAAACATAAACAGTCTTGTGATAAAAAGAACTGTTTTCAAAGGCTTACAATGCTGATATCTTGGACAAATCCTGTGATGCAAATGGGTGCACTGCTGTAGCCTTCAGTGTAATGGCACCTGTTTACTCCTTAGAACAGGCTGGTTGTTATATACCTACCCAGTTTACCACCATTACTCTTGAGACTTGAAGCTATTTGCTGTTTTATCTCCAGGCTTCTCAAGCAGTGTATTGCATGATAAAGTTTAGTAGTGAAAGACTTCTTCATATCTTCTACTGAAGCCTTTAGTGCTACTAATCTGTCTGCTACCAGATAGGTATCTTCCAAAACCGATGCCTGAAACTGTTTTATAGCATTCACCACATGGGTTTGAGATGCCAGCCAGTCAGCTTCCAGCACTGCTTGGTAACTTCCACTGTGGGGCAGCACCTCGTCTTGCCGGAGGTGAGCTCCGTGTACCCGGGTGATTTTCCCACTCAGAGGCTCGGTGAAGGGATCTCCAACCAGCACTGTGTTTCCAGAAGGACCCACCAGCCCACCTAGAGGTATAACTTCTCCTGCAGTCACAAAACAGGAAATGAGTCAGAACATCACCTGGCAGATCATCATTATGTTCTGGTCCTTCCCATTCAGAAAAAGGCACAATGATATTTCACTTCAATTGAAGTTACAATAGGTCTTATGAACAGTGCATACCTCGCTCACTGACTTGTGAAGAGCATTCACCTACCAGTGTTACTATCCAAACCGACTCCGAGTATTGGAACTATCTTGCCTTCCTTTGGCTCAGCCATAGGACCCCCAATCTCCAGAGGTGTCAACATGCCAGTAAGGGGGTTAAGGTATGTCCCACCAACAGCCAGCTTTTTCCCAGTGTGAGGATGAATCGTAACCCCAAGCACCGGAACTTCTATTTCGGTCACTGGATCTAGCATCAGTCCTCCCATAGGAAACAGTTTTTCAGGACACAGGACTGGAAGTTTTGTCTTCACAGGTAGGCCAGTGTTGGGACAAACTGGGTAAGGAATATAAGGGAATATGGGCACTTCAGGCTTCTGACGCTTACCTGTGTGTAGAACCAGAAGAAATTTGACATGGTTATGCAAAGTAAGGCTAACGACAAGGAAGTTCTAGAGCTCAGAATGGAGATTATGGAGTTTTCAGAGGATGCTGATAGTAAAGGTCTGTTGTCTTTAGGTCCAGAATTAAATGAATGAATTTCTATCAATTGAGTGGGTATTTTAAATTAATTTTTTTCTTTGGCTACTCCTTTAAAGTTGCAAATTTTTCAGCATATTTTGGTTTGTACAGTTTAATGAACAGAGGGCCTGAAAAGTGTCAGAAACTAGAAATACCTATCATTTCCTTTTATGCAAGCCTTCTAATGTCTTATCCACAGTAAGTCTTATATACTAGCTGAACAATACTTCTAATGCCATGCTAATTAGAAGCTTTTGCAGATTTTCTTTAGGTTTTGTTATGAGAAAAGCATATGCAAGTACAGCACATTGTGGTTTTCTGTTTGCCTCTTTGCTGTTTGCTTTCTATTTTATTTTAACCATGCCCCACTAACACTCCACAAACAGGCAGTTTGAATCATTATTATTGTTTTGTGGCACTTACCTGAAGCAGAATCAACAACACAGACCAGCCTGGATATGATGGGATCATAACCGACATTACCAGCTACATGAAGTACCTTTCCGGTCTCAGGATGCAGAAAACAACCACTAGGTACTGGCCCAGGGCACTGACCGGTCAGCAGCATGGTGCAATGTGGATAGGGATTTAAAAGTCCAGTGATGGGATCCATGCACACAACATCAGGTGCTGCAGAAGTGCCATTTGAGCCTAAAAGCAGTTTACAATAGAAGATGAGGGGGGACAGACATGTGAATAAAGAAACCGATCTTTCTGCTGCCTTTTACAGAAGATTTTAAGTACAGTAATGTTAGAAAGCAAACACATTGGATTACACCAATGTTGATTGAACTTATTGAGGCTTGCCTACAGAATAGCTCATTTTCCTCTCTGTTGCCAAGAGATAATTAGCAAGCACCCAGCAAAGATTTTGATAAATGCACATCTGACATTCTTCCTAAGAAACAATGTAGAAGAGTTCTGCTGATGAATTTGTTTTTGCAACAACCCCTTAATGCAGAAGTCATTAGTGGATGAGGACTTAGTTTTCTAAATATAATCTCCTTTGAAGTTGCTGTTAGTCCTTCTGAGATCTATCTATTTTTCATGACCTATATTTTGTAACCTGCCATACACCTACAATTCCTTACACATTCACATAATTTTCAAACAAATTTCTTGAGGTTGTAGTTACCCACTAGCTCCTGCTTGGTAAGTATCCTGGTTTTAGCTTTGTTAAGAAGGTGAGCTCCCATTCCTTCACCCAGCACTCCCCATGCTTTGAGGCGGTGACTCTCCTTTGTTATTATGCTTGACATCTTACTGCTTGCAACCTCTATCTGGGCTAGTAGGCTGAAATTCAAGATACAAAGATGGTTACTTTGCCATTTGAAGATAAGGTTAAACAATTTAAAGGGAGCAGTAAAGGAAGAATTTTGGGGGATGTGCAAATAATATTTGCGCTTTGACAGTTGTAGAGCTTGATGAGTATTTGCTTTGGTTAATGGAGTAATAAAGACTACTTTCCTGTTTCTCTCTTTTCATTTTACTTACAACACTCTGATTCTGCCAGTGATAGGATCTATCAGAACATGGGGGGCATACTGTCTAGAAGTGGTTTGATATCCCAGAGCCAGATTAGTTGACAGCACAAGAAAGGCCTTCCAAAATGTTGTCCCAAGAATAAGATGGGAATCTCTTCAGTTTATATTTCTCAGATTTTCTAGGCTTGCTTTACATAGATGTGAGAATAATAATGTGATTTTTGGATCAAGAATCCATTTTTGGCTTCCAGATGTACATACAGCCAAACACAAGCCAACCCAATTGCTTGCCACAAATGCTTTCTAGCTAGCAAAAATAAAGCTGCAGTAGGATTTTGCGTACTTTTATTACCTTGTGTAGTCTGGCTGAGACTGTATTTGGTTCCCTTTACAAGCCACCTTATTTGTCAGCATCTCTGCTAGTCTCACCACCTCTCGCAAGGCAGAATTGAACATGACACAATGCTCCTCCTGACATTTCAGGTCATGCTGTAATAAGTGTATCTGTTGGTTTACAGTTTCCTCATATTCAGCAGCCAGCCGTTTTCTTTGCTGCATCTCTTCTTCTGCCTAGGTGGAATATAAGATACAGATATCCATTTTTTGCTTGCTTACATTTGGATAAAATATTTCTGCCCTTTAAAAAAGTGGCAAAGATTAGAAATTTAACATAATTTTTCTTTCACACTTAGAACTTCTGTAACAACGTAAATAATTTCAGTTCCAACGTTGAAAAAGAAGTTGCAGCACATATTCAAGCAGAAGAATTTATGCTGTTTTCAATGCTGACACCTCTGATAGCAAAGCAGAGGGACAAGAGCTCCCAGAAGAACAGATGAGACATGTATTAGACAGATCAAACAAAAAAAGAGAGTAATCTCTCAGAAATTCGTCTGTGTTAGCACAAAGAAGGTGCAGTGACAACTTTAAAGGTTTTAAAGGACCACAAGAGCCTGTGTTTCACACATTACAGTGTTGTTTTGCAGCCTATGAGACATTAATTGTCTACAATTGCAAAGGTGAAGTTTTATGTGACCATGCCTAAAATTATGAGAGTACTGAGCATTTCATTTGTTATTCCATGTGTAAGTTTCGCTGAGCTGAGCTCTACCTGCTGTTTTGCTTTTAAGTAGGCTTCTGTCACTGTGCTCTCATAAACCTCCATCCTTTCTGGGGTACTCAGTGTCTTTATCCAAAGGTCTTTCAGTGAAGATATTTCACTTGTAAGCTTGCGATAGATAGTTTTTACCTTTGGTAGGAAAAGAAAAAAAGATTTCATTAGGACTGTAAGAGATGACTTAGAGACAGGAAAGTCTCTCTTCAAAATAGAAACCTCTGTGTAATTAATACACATGCTGCTGCCTGAATTTTCAGTACAAAACACATTAATGCTAGTTTGTCATAGATTAGGGTATGATGATCTTGCCAGAGTACTCATCTGTTAACTGCATGTTGTAATTCCAGCTCCCTCTACTGTCCTTTGGACCACAAATGGTATCAGTTCAGAGCAGAGCCATAAGGAAACAAAAATTATCTGCCTTAAGGTTACTACTCTTTGCACTATGCCATGTGCTATGAACAACGTAAGAATATAGGTACATACTTGTGTTTCATGTTCTAAAAAGATAAAAGTTGAAACAAAGCATGTTCCTAGTAAGCAAAGCTTAATGACATAATGGCAACAGACACAGTTACCAGTTTTAGGCTCCTTCTACATAAAAATAAGTAGCCCCAGAACACAATTTACCTCTTCTTTGAAATGGCCCAGTTTGGTTGTGACAGATAGTGATTGTCTCAGTAAAAGTTCAAAGAAAACATTGGTATTAAATGACTCAAGGTCTATCTGTTCTTCAGACTCCCAAACATCACCCTTCTTCAGGAAGCAGGCTGAAATATGGGTATTCATTAATTAGCATTTTATTCATTTAATACTTTTTTTTGAGCAAAGAATCATAGAATCGTGGGTTAGGGTTGGAAGGGACCTTAAGATCAATTAGTTCCAGCCCCCCTGCCATGTTGCCTAGGCTCTGTCCAACCTGGCCTTGAGCACTGTCAAGGATGGAAGGTTTACCACTTCCTTGGGCATGTAAAACAATTTAGCAGCCATGGTATATTGCTAAACATGGGATTCTGGCTCCATTATATGTAAATAGCCAGGTAGCGCCACAGTTATTTAGCCTTTTTGCTGTCTGACCTGTTCCATCGGTGCTGCAGGAGTCATCATCCATACTACCTTTGTTCTGCAGCAAGGGGTGACATTTTTTAATGGAAAAAATTGTTGATACATTGGAGGAATAGCTGTCCAGATTGTACTTCAGTTGCTGCCTTCGATATGGAGGGCAGGTAGTGCCTTTCTGTGACCAGCTAAGTTCCTGACAAAGAAGCTGCAAAACAAAACAAAGAAGGTCCTTTTCTTATTTTGACATATTCTATTAATGTGATTCACATGTTATTCACATAACAAGCAAGATGCATCATCACCTGTAAGACAAGGGCCCTGATAGGAGTTTGTTTCCTAAGTACATTGTTAAAGTCATCTGTTCTAAATCAGAACAATTACTAATCCCAGCAGATAAGGCTGAAACCAAGGGGAAGGAAGCGTAGTTATCTGTTGTTTGGATCTGCTGGATGAATAAATCACATTTTCTGCCATTACCTCAGTGGTCTGGTTGCAGAAAAAGCCTATTCATTTCAGAACATGCTAGAAATACGAAAAAATGGCTGTTTGGGGACTTAACGGTCTAAGGGACCAACTTGTTTTTCAATTGTGAAACAGCACATCTGATTTCAGGTACATTGCGGTCAGTGGGACCTTTTTCTGAATACAGGGCACAAAACTGAATGTCACATGAATGATGACTGGAGGAACTTATTCATGACTGATGATTCTTTTTAATGGCTTTCCAGGACTTATCTATGTCCTTTTGTTTTGAGGCAGGCTTAGTTAGATATTAAAGAGAATATCATCTCATTCATCCCCTGCCTTCCCAAAGAGATGTGGGTTATGAGTTTCCAAATAGTTGTGAGGAATTTTATTATGGTTTGATCTGATGAGGCAGAAAATAGGACTGAAATTCACTTGTATTTTGAGTGTCAATAAGTAACCTATGTAGCAGGTGAATATATTGGGACTTTGGTGGTGCTGCACAGATTCACAGGGATGAATTTCATCTCCTATATAAAACCTGCAGTTGAATTACAGTCTGTCCTAATTTTCACCCCTGTAGATGATGCCTAAGGGAACAGATAGCTCACAGATTTGTTGTGCAAAGTTCTGTCAAGGAATCCTACCTTTGCATTTACACTGTCCCTCTTAGCAAAGTATTTCATATTCTATAGAAGTCTTTGGAATTTTGTGTAACTACTACTTACTGTCAATACCACAGAGGCAATAAGCAGTACGAGAAGTCCTGTGATCACTGCAGTAATTGCTGTCCAGTCAGGTTTCAGTAGGAGGTCTTTGTTTTTTGCAATGCCCACCTGTACAGCGTATCTGGGTGTCGTAGGGAAGAATGGCCCTTCTTCATAACACTGTCCTCCAAGTGGCAAGACCCTAATGTACTTAATAAAATAAGCATAAGAAAGGCTGATCACGTCACTGCATCTGATTTAAATACGCATGATTATTTAAACATCAAATGTTACTTTGCCTGTTACACTGAATCAAAGCTTGGCAGCAGTTGCACCATTTTGCACTCATATATGCAGCACACATGCATATATGTAGCACACATGTAAACTCACCTGTACTATATGATGAACAAAAACTAAAAGATGCTCACTATTACTTTTTAAACTTCCCATGTTTCCAAACATTTGTATGGAATATAAAATCCTTTTCTAAGAGGGACATTGTAAATGCAAAGATGGGATTCCTTGATACAGACCATTTTTTTGTGCCGATTGCTACTCAGCTGTAGCACATAGGTACCAGGGTGCTGGAACTGGAAAATGAAGAAGAGGGATTGTTGGGCTTCTCTAACTTCCTCTCTGAGTCTTCGAAGGTCTCCCCAGTCAAATTCAGCATTTGTGTTGTACAGGTTGTTTCTAAGAGCAGAAGTAAAAAAGCTTGTCTCTACCTGCCTTTTTCAGATATGCTCATAATTACAGCAGAGATTTACAAAGGTATAGTTGTCACTTAAGGTCCATCCATACTACCAGAAAACTGAGGATCAGTGTGAGTTTGGGCACTGCACCTACAATTGTCCGCACAGCTCTACTGTTTACTCACCCCCTGCTTTGTTTTGGGTTGCTCCAATTGGTTGTCCCCCCAAAAATGTGCAGTAGAAGTTAGCCCTAAACAGCATGGATATTTATTTAGCAGTGAAGAGATAGTTACTGGGACCCCTTATATGTGTTTAATCACTGCAATATCAACATGGAGAGCATAGACACCACATACAGGTTTTGTTATTGATTACATGTCTCTGGTGTCATTTGCATACTTTGAAACTGGATGAATGGCAGAAATTAAATCAAAATAACCTATAGGGAAAGAAACAGAAAAAAATCACTCAACCAAACAAAAGCCACAAAGGAACAATGAAAGCTTTCATTGCAGTAGGATCTACTAGTTTCCATTTGGGTTAGTTTACCAAAACATAAACCATAGCTCCAATTAGATCCCAAAACTCTCAATAACTGCAAGAAAGGGAAGAGAACTTAAAGTCAACTAGAGGGACTATACAGCATAAGTCAGTGAAAAGTCAAAGTTGTAAAGAGTGGGAACAGAGATCAGAAATAGCATCAGAGAGACAACAGGAACAGTATGTATGTATTTAATTTTTCTTATTTTAATAAGTAAAAGTTGTTTTCTTAATAACTTTCATGTTGCTTCCTACTGTGCCACAATATCTTATCTGTCAAAAAGACATTAAAGTATGTTTACTAATGAGATTTACACTCTTCCTAATCATGTGTTCTCTTAATTCTATGCTGAAAACCAAAGAAAACTTCAGCCTTGTTCTGTAGCATAAGTGCATTGGAAAAGTTCTACATTCAGCATTTGTACTTACACGTCATAAATGGGGTAATGATCCTTGGAGACAATAAACATGATAGTAACATTAACATTAATGCATGCGATAGGATTTAAGATGCCAGTAAATATGATTTTTGATGTGGCATTTGAAGGTTTCAGGCTTTGTACCCAGGCATGTTCTTCATTGCCGGACTTAACTGTAAAAGCACAGACCTTGTTAAGTTTGGATCATTACTGATCATATTCTGTCTACAGAACAACTGCAGGATATAGCATTTGCTTGTACTTTATATGACTGAGCTTGACACATGCAAATTTTGTTTTCAAAATAAGGTTTACTGTCAGGACAACACGCAACTGTGCCTCTGGCTTGCTGTAGATTTGAGGATATCTCTGCAGCTCCTAAGGAGGGACTCGAGTCCTGCTTTCCCAGAGGAATGCAAGTGGAAGAAGGGATAATAAGGAAGTGATCTCACATGCTCAAAGCTAAAAAGAGGGTGTATAGAGCTGAGGAATAGAGCTAAACCATGGATCAGGACTACTAAGCCAAAGGAGAGATGTGAGAGGATGTGAGGGAAGCTCAACTCCGCTAGTTGCTCCTGAGCTCTGTCCTCCCTGCGTAACTATCAAGGTGGTGGTGGTAACACACACAGGTGGAGGCAACTTTTGCCCACACAGTTGTTTCTCAGTGCCTCTGGGGAAAAGGCAGGGAGCTAAAGAGAAGCAGTCTGCTGACTAGTGGGTTTGGGCTGTGACTGCAGAGGTTCTGACTTGCAGTGCAGAGAAGGTAAAGCTTTATATTTGACTTTACTATGCTCACTGTGAGCAGTTTCTCCAGGTATTTGAAGATGGTGAGGTCTGTTTGATTTAACCATTGTTATTTTCTACTTAAGCTAGTGCTGCAGATGGTTGATGGGACAAAGCACAATTAAATCTCAGAGAAACAGTATTAAATACACGCTTTGGAGCCTTCCGCGAGAACTTACCTGAAACTGTTGGTGAAGAAGGCCTATTCTTGTCATGTGATGAAACCTCATTTAGCATGATGAAGTTGCGAAACAATTGAGGGTCAGGATCATACACCCCTAAAAATCCTTTTCCTGAAGTGATATAAAAAGCACTGGTTGCTTCATGTTTTTAATAGGCTGGGCAGTGCTTTTCCTGTTAGTTTATAGAGCATCTGCTCACCAAAGACTCCAAGTAACACTTAAAAATCTAAACTCAAGTGGTACACTTTTTAGTTCTTTCCTCTTATTTTTGAGCATTGCTTTAAAATGGTTGGGCCTCACTCAAAGCCTTTAGGTTTTGTTTGGTGTTGCAAAACCTGTTCCTTAAATAGCAGCTGGTTTACCTTGGCTGAAGTCAATGAAACTGAGCAAATTATTGCATCTTATTGCTATTACTAAGCTTTCACATGGTTGTGCAAATAGTGCTTTTGGATTATGGCTTTGTTCAGGAGAAAAATATGTTTAGCTACTTCTAATTCTACTTGGTAAACAGTCATTGAAATCTGAAGCCCAAGAGAAAATCTTTATGGACTAAGGACCTGAGAAAGGAATTCAGGCAGATCTGTTTATTGTAATTTTGGGAATGGGCAGAAATTTTTTCATATTTGTCCTTTCCTGTAATATTCAAAATATACAGATTTCAGATGACTGTTCTGGGATTGAGAAGGATGATTTTTGCATGGAGTAATTAGTTTGTATTGCTTCATGCTATCAGGTTATATGCATTAGGATTTCTCATTGCTTATGTGTATCAAAGCCATTTAATATACAGATAATACTATAGCTGATGTTATTCTTTCCCTTACCACTCATTTCCACGATGAATGTTGGATGGGTATATTTGCTTTGCTCTGTAGCACAGATGTCTTTTAAAGAGAAATATGGCCTTAGTAGAACTCCTCTTAATTCTTCTAAGAAAACAGCAGTCTAATAAAAAAAGAATTCAAAGATTTCTTTTTACATCGATTTTGCACACAGTTACAATATAAGATCACATATAGAAATGTGCTATGTATAGAATAGTTTTGTTTATCACTTTCTGTAATTTCCTAAGAAAAAAGGAATGAGGGTGTTCTTCGGTTAAAGGGTTACTAGAAGTCTAGAAAGCCTAGCAAAATAAGCAGACTCTGAAAATGACTGCAGCTTTTACCTTGCTCCCATTTCTATAAGTGATAAAAAGCTGAGCAGTTTTGTTTATACAGGTGACCTGCAGAATCTCTCTTTGTTGTCTTCTGCACTGAGAATTACACACACTCTCCAGGCTGTCACTTTGACAAATGCAGAGGCCAAGAACCTTGTCATATCCTTGATAATCTCTGGGGAGAGTACAAACCTGCAAAGGAAAGAAAGGGATAAAATAGCAGTACAAAGAATGTCCAGGTGCTACTTAAGTGAGGAAAGGAATCAGGGCTTCCTGTTTCTGTCTGAAGAAGAGGCAGAACCTCCTGTGAAAACACCAGTAACACTTGGTTGCCATGCTCTCTGTGCCTTCTGAAGGAGGACTTTGAGCCTTTAGGGTAGTTTCTGCATGGTCTTTGGATTTAACTAATGTAAAAACTGAAATACCTTCTCTGAGCAGTAATGAACCCATCCTTCCTTGGTTAAACACTGTCCTTCCTGATTTCGGGAAGATGAATCATGACAAATATCGTAAGCTTGTCTGACACAGTGTCTTCCATCATTTAAGGACCTCCAATAACCTGGAGGGCATGTGCAGTGAGCATCTCGGGGCTGGAAGATAAAACAGGCATTTGCTTAGGAACCTGCAGTCTCAGGCAGATACTATTATGTACCTTGCTGCATTAAGCACTGCACATTTTCTGACCAAGGTCAGATGAAACTTTGGTGTCCATGTGTATACACTTTACCTTCCAGCAAGGGGGGGAGGCTTGATGTAGCCCTGAAGAAACTCAGAGCATATGGGGACCTGGTGTCCCCTTCTCCCTCGCTGCATAATTGCAAATGAGGTGGAGGATTGAAGATTGTCAGTACTAAAGAGAGAGAGAGATTGAAGAGAGAAGTGCAGGTGAGCTAAAGAAAATGAAGAACAAAGTGTAAGGAAATACTGATATGCATGAAGGCTGAAAAGCTTTTGCAGGACTGCTTCTGTACCTGAAACACCTGACCTTTCCCAAGACAGATGCATGTCTCTTGCCCTTCTGCAGGCTGCGTTGCCTCTGAGCCACATGGAAGACATGCATTTTGGCCTGGCATGGGATTGAAGAAATCCACTGGGCATGCCAAGCAGCTGTGCCATATCAGTGCTGCTCTTTCTGAACGAAAAGTTCCGGGCGGACATGGAACTGGTGTGGTACTTTCTTCAGGGCAGAAAAAGCCTTTGAACAACAACAGAAATGCTTGTCAAATTTTCTTCCTTAATGGAGCTGTGTTATGTAGATGGATGAGTTAGCATCTTTCTAGTTTAAATATTTTAGCTTATTTATGTCATCATAAACCACTTAAATCAGTTAAATGAATCCTGCTTCAACAAAAACATTTGTCCATTTCATTATTGTTCTACTATGCAGCACAAAAAGGAAGTCTTCTGATATGTAAATCTGATTACATTGCATGCTCTGTTCTTGTTGTTTAAGCTTACTTACCTTTTATAATGGGAATTTCAACAAGCCAAATTATTATATAAGATCTCCCATAGCATTCAACAAAATAAAAGTCTGACTGCATTTTTATTGAACAGTATATGACTGAGAAGCATTCTAAAGAAGCTAATAATCTCTGCTAAGTTATCTGCAAATACCTGCTGGACACATTGGCATATTCTCTTCTCTTCTGTTGCAATAAAGTCCACTTTGACAGTCATCATCATTTTGAAGTTGCAGTTTCCCATTGCCACAAGGCAAGCTTGAAAAAAAAGGGAAAATGAAGAGGAAGAGGGCCATTTCTCTATCACAATGACTAGCTTGATATGCCAAATGTGGTTAAGTAACAAACATGCATAAGGAGAGTTTTCCTTTCAGCCACTGAATATTTAATGGTGAGTGAAAGTTAAAACATGCTAATGTAGTGATGTAAAATATTAATGGAAGTTATTTGAGCCTACTGTACTCCGCTACAGGTCATATAACAGCAGCTGTACTCCGTCCAATCTAAAGAATTTACATGTGAAATTTGACTGTTGCAGCACTGATAAGGGTTTATTTATGGCTATAGAAAATTTGCTGCTGTAGTCTGTAATATCAAGTTTTCAGGGTCCATACAGCAGCAGTGATTTTTCAAGGTCTGTGAATCTGTGTTTATCAGGAAGGACCATCAGCTAGTATGGCATACATGGGGTTTTATTTTTGGGATAGGCTGCATAGTTTACGATGAGCATAAACCAAAAAGCTGTTAAGCAATTGGCACCTTTTGGGTGTTTACAACAGAAAATGTGATTCTGCATGCCCCTGTTTCTCACCATCTGTGGCAGCTCCTAGAATGCGGTTCAGGGATCCGCCATGGAGCGCGCTCCGCTTTTTTCCGTTCCTCGTGGGGGTTTTAAAAGGTGGAAAAACCCTCAAGCTCGGGTGAACCCTCTGCCGGGAGCGCAGAGCTCCCTTGTTCCACAGCAGGGGGCAGTCGGGCTCCTCGTGCCGCCCGCAGCCCGGAGAGCAGGCGAGGAGGGTAATCTCGCATCTTGGGTTAGTGGGCATTGAAGGAACTTCTGAAACCTTCGCCCTCTTACAGTAAGGCAGCTCCCCATGTTTCATAAGGCTGTGTTATATATCTAGCAGAGGTTTCTGTTGTGAAGCGTGTCATAAAATATTCAAGAGCATTTCTGGATGACGCTTCTCACTGCTCTCTTAGCTTTGTGCCTTCTGTGGCAATAGTAAGTGAGTGTCTATTTCTTAAAGATCTTTCACACAACTACTAATTCGAAGAGCTGTAGTTGGGCCGGACTTTCTAGGGATACAGTAAATGTGTGATTTCCAGGTATATTTTGAATGGCAGTCACTGTTCAGCCTGAAAAAAATGTGAAGAGAGGGTCATTCAGAGAGAGGAGATGTTTATTTCTGGTTTTGCAAAAGTTAGAGCTGTGTCTTAGTTGCCAGTGTGTGGGTTGCCAGAAATTGTTGCTGTCCCTTTGGCAAACACCTGATTTTACAATGAAGGGTTGGTATACAGTTTTGTTTTATATGGGTAGTAATGGCTGGAGTCCCCAGCCAAAGGTTGTGTTTTCCAGGGGAACATACAATACAATACAATATCCACTAAAACAGTTGGTTTCTTAAAGCGTGATTTATTTAGGTATGAATTGCAAGCACTTTAAATTACAATCCAAAACATTCCCATTCAGTGGCTAGCTCTGGAAGTGCCTAAACTTCCCTCCTTGTTTGAGTTTGCATTCCCCAAGCATAGACATCTCTGTCTCTGAGCATGCCTGGAATTGCCTCCATTGGAGAAGTCCTGTGCATAGGTCTGCCTAAAACAGATTGGAATGAAGGAACTAGCTGTGATTCTGCCTATTCTCCTGTCCCTGCAGGGCTTTGCTTTGGTGCCTATTCTCAGAGCACACCTACTAAATTCTGGTAATTGCCAAATTAAGGGCAGCCATTTCTTCTTCTTTGTAGTCTGTCTGCCTCTCTCTTTAAATCACAGGTAAAGCCAGAACCATCTGCCAGCCAGCATCCGTGGAGCTGGAACACTGACACAGAAATCAGAAACGTACTTTCAATTCCTTTCTTTCCCAGAGAGGTTTCAATCCACATCTCTTACCTCATAGGCCAGTGCATTACTGCCAACAGTATCTGTGAGCAGTGGGTGGAAAGCAAAAGGGAGATAATAGAGGAATGACTGCCTAATCTAGTTGCTCTGTGCGTCTGCTAATGTTGCTGTCTGGGGCAAGCAGTGAGTCGTTCATATTCAGCTCCTTCCTTCCAGCACTGCATCTGTATTTCAGCCAGCTGCTCTAAAGCTCTGGAATCTACTGGAAGTTTGGAATATTCCCTTTTTTTTTTTTTTTTTTTATTCTAGGGAAGATGAGGTTGATCAAGCCTCCCATACCTGGGACTGATAGAGTTCAGATTCAGGGAATGCAGCTTTCATAACATTGTGGAAATGGCCCCAGGAATTCCCTGAGGCATTAGGTTTCATAGGTAAGGAACATGAGAGGAAGTTTAGTAACTTTCCTTCATATAGGAAATATTTTATAGTCATGTATCTGACTGATTTTCTACAAGACCAGCATTCTATGGTAATGGGTCTGGAATAAGGGAAGAAGTTGTGATATCATTGTCCCTATTGGATTTTAGGTTAATGATTGCTCTCTGTCATGAGCAGATGCGCAACTTCCTTTTTCCACAGAACTGATATGCAGTGTTGCTCTGTGTGTGTCAAGCTGCCATTTTCCTGTCAGGGATTGGAGTTTAATATCCCCATAAAACATTCTGTGACTGCAATAAAGACCAGGAATAGGTGCCTGAGTCATTTTCAAAGTCCTGGATGACATGATGATGCTTAGTCATTACCAATCTTGACTATTCAGTCCAGCAAAAGAACAGGAAAAAAAAAAAAAGGATGGCCAAATACAGGAAACTCCAGTTTTTCTATTTTTTTTTTCTATTTTTTTTTTCAATAAGATGGAAAAATAAGCCCTATTGGGAAAAGAACCTTTAAAAGCATCATACTGAAGATGGAAATGGGAGGATTCACACCTGTGAAGAGAGCAAAGCAGTCTCTCACTGTACTTTTCTGGTATGGAACTTGTAAAACCATCTCTGATGCACATACAGTGTACTTAATCATTGGTGATTTTGATCTATGAAACCCCAGATTCATCTTTCAAGCTGTATGTTATTGTTAGCTATTTTTCTTCCTGGGCATTGGTGTTTGAGGATTATTTGGTATTTTATTTTCATGGTGTCATAGTAAGTAGGTACTAATATGATTTTAAGATTCATAGGGCAGTCAAGAAATATTCTGGGCTTTTTTCTCTGTGCAGTTGAATAAAGGTTTCTAAACAAAGGGAAAGCTGTGGTCACACAGCCATGGGTGCTGTTTGTTCTTCTGCAAATATTTGACCAACATACTCCAGAGTTACACATATTATTTCTTTTCCACACCAAGTTTATTCTCTAGATAATGTTTACAGTAGACTGTGACTTTGCTAAAGAAGGCCAGTTACCTTTAGATAATGGTTGCTTTACAGTTATATGGGTTCTTGGAAGAGAAATTTATGCAAATGCTGAAATAGCTTTAAAGAATTCCAGTGAAAGGCTGGGCTGTGACAGTTGGCACACCAAGGCACTGATAGTTTTTGATGGCATTACCCACAACTAATTCTCAGAGGATTTATTACTCTAAAAACTACAACTTGAGCCTTTGCACCTTGCTCCAGGGTTGGGACATAACAACAAACTTGCAGTATTCATGGTGCTCCCTTTCAGTTTTACAACTGGCTGAACTCGGAGGAGAGGGTGAGGGTAATTATGTGACCCTAGTCTGAGAAAAAGTGAGAAGACTTAAAACTAGCCCCTGCAGACCTGCTTGAAGAAGTAGGAGTTGTAACATACAATATGTATTTATTTTATTGTGCTTGGGTTTTCTTTGGTTTATGGTTGTCTTTAATTTTGTGTGTGTGTGTTTTGTTGGGTGTGTTTTGGGTTTTCTTGTTAGGTGAGGTGATTTGTTGGGCTGTTTTTGGTTTGCAATGTACTTAATCCCTGCAAAAGAGGGAGGCATCTCTCTCCATGTAAAATACAAGCGTGTGACAGCACAACCCAGAGCTTTGTTAGGGGTATTTGTCACCTTCAGAAAACAAACACCACCCATTAAATTAAAGTGGTGAAAGTGATCCAACATATAGAAGACTGTCATTTTGTTTTCCTTCTTCTTTCCATGCCTCCTTTGGTATATTTCTCTTTATTCTTTCCTATTTACTGCTTATCTAGTTGGTTCTTTTTGGGTAGTCAAGCAAAAGGATTGGGGCTCTTGGGACTCAGCTGCAGTGTTGGAAAGCAAAAAACTTGAAGACTAGTTATTCTGAGATAATCCTGAAAAATCAGATGAATCACAATTTAAACAAATGAAAATACAGGCCAAAGAGAGCCCAGGCATTTTCATGTCCCAGGGACAATGCAGAGACTGGAAGTTGCTAGGGTTTTTTTGCTTTGACTTTCTATTTTGGCAATAGCAGTGTCTTATAGCTAGGTAGATTAAACCCTTGAGGATATAAATTAGCATCTCTGTAGCTGAGCTCTGATTCTGGGAGAGGAGGTAATGTGGGGAGTATAGTGTCACATGGCTTTTGCTTCCTCAGGGAATTAAAATGCTATTATTTAATCTGTAAGACAAGGAGTTGAGGTTTTGTTTTACAATATTGCCCTTGTTTCAGCTGGATAGAGCTTTAATTTTCTTCCTATACAAATAGACAAGTATTTCATTGGAGATAATGAGCTCAGGAAATAAAAATCCGCTATTGAAATGATGTCTGTTATGTACAAAAATGTCATCAAGAAGGACTTCAATAGTGTAAATGCTTCACAAGTGTTCTACTTGGCTGTGAACTTCAAAAACTGCTGGGTTCTGCAGAACCTT
Source organism: Forpus xanthops (assembly GCA_032466535.1). Lineage (NCBI taxonomy): Eukaryota > Metazoa > Chordata > Aves > Psittaciformes > Psittacidae > Forpus > Forpus xanthops. The sequence goes on along the minus strand of JASSUY010013428.1, from coordinate 39,146 downwards.
ATCTTTTTCTAATATCAGGAAAGGGATTGCCTTTGTGTGTGAGTAATAATTCCAGTGAAATGTAAAGGTTGTGCTAACTCAAGGCACACAGCTGGAAGCATTAGAAAATGAATCCAGAAACTGTCCAAGGACTTAAAATCCTAGTAATTTAATTTCTGTTTGCTGGTGTATCCTAGAGTTGTTCTATCCGGAAGATATTTATTGATTGAGATGTGACTTTGGCCTGAGTAGAGATGTAAACATACCTTCTATTCCAGCTCCCTAAAGAAAAGGAGCAGAAAGATGCCTAAGAGTCCAGTGAAGAAAATAAAAGCCGAAGTTTTAAGGGGCTGTATTTTGTTGACTCTAAAATGCTTTGTTAAGTGTCAGGGTTTGTGAGGATGGAAATATTTTTTGGCCTTTGTGTATACCTTTGAAGGCAGGTTCTTGGGTGTTTTGTGCCGCTAGCAAACAATTACCTGTGAATACCTTTCTAGAAGTAATTGTGAAGTATTCAACAACTGGTTACTCATCAGCAGCAAAGAGATCCAGAGGGGTTTATTCAAAACAAAACCAAGACAATCTTGATATTTAAAATCTGCCTCTTGATTTTTGTTGTATTAATTCCTGCTGCATCCTTTCCTTTACATTTTAAGTGAGTATTCCGGGTTACACAGCAACCCTCCGGTTACTCAGTGTTATGGTTTGTACATGTACTTATCACACCACATACATTTCAGTATTTGTGCTCGAAGTTTCAAGAAATGAGACTTCTGTAAACTTATTTGGCTAGCGCTGATAGGCAGAGATAACAAATAGAGATAATCAAGAGCTGGGACCTACCCAGACTAGCTTCTCATGGGTGTAGCAGTGAAGTATGGCCAAGCATGGAACAGAGCAGTGCCTGGAGCCTTCCTGATATCGACTGGTTAACAACTTCTTGGGTTTTTATACCTGAAAAGTGAGGTTTTATCCACTGGAGCCTAACCTCTTGCTGTTAATGTAAGTGCACCCCAAAACTGTATGACTCAATTAAATGTGAAGTGGCTTCAAAGCAGATGCCAAATAAAAATTGTAACATGGAAACCCAGGGAAGAAGGAATAAGCATCATTTCCTGGGGATTGCAAGAAGCTCAACAAGAACCCTTGCCCTCAATGTCTTTCTTCAGGAAAAACATTTCCTTGTAACCTCAGTCTAAAATCCTTTCTCCTGTTAGAAACCACATGGAACGGGGGACGGAGGAAAAAAAGAATCAGCAAAATGATGGTGTGGTAATTTGGGCACAGGTGCCATGTGACTTTCTCTTCATGGATTTAAGTAACTAGTGCAAGTAGGGGTGCCAGAAACTCCAGCCCACATAGTCTGTCTCAGGACAGAAGGGAATTCTTTACAGCTGATCCTGCAATCTCCATATACACAGGAGCATAGCATGCTTATCCTCCGGACAAGTGAAACCTCGGAGTAAACAGACTGATGAAGTGTGCAGCAACACTAAACTGCAGCTTTTATTTCTATGTGACTGGGACAACCGAGGTCATAGTGATTGCTGCAGCTTGAGAGATCTCCTCTCCAGATTGAGTGGAAGCCGGTATAGTTTCCTCTTTCCTTGACTCCCCCTCTGTGATCCCTCTTCAAAGTGCTTGCGACATGCAATTTTTCAGTTAGTGGGACTCCTTTGTGTAAATTTAATTTCATCTGTCCTGTTCAGCACAGCTGCAGAAACATGTCTTGGTTTAAATTAAATCATTTGGTTTCCAAGTTTCTCTAGCCACAAAGAAAGTAGGAAAAATAAAACTTGATGGGTGAGACTGTTCTAAAAGAATCTGAATCAGCCAAGAGCTCAGCCTCTCCCTCTTGTTTGTCTCAGAAACTTGGCTCCTCCAGCTCTACTTGCAAGTCAGCCTGCTTGCCATCACATGGAGAGAGATGTGGAGTTATGGGAAACAGGATGCAGAGTGGTGTGCAGGAAATGTCAGTGTTTTTTTTCTTGAATGGAAGCTGTTGATCCATATCCTCAAATGGGCTGTGGAAAGAGTCTTCCTTGGTGTCCAGCATCGCCCTGAGTTTTCTCTTGGTTCATCGTCTAAAATATTTAATTCTTTTTGTGTGCTACAAGGGTTTTTATTTTTTTTTAACATAATTTACTTACAGTCATGGCATTGTTCTCTGTGTAAGTGAGCAAACAGTTCATATGCTTCTCAGCTAAGTTTTCTTGGATCTGGGAGATGATGGCTTGTTTAAGCAAAATCCAGCAGCCTTAGGCAGTCTTTGATGCAATAATTGTGGATATGCAACAAAGCATGATTTCAAAACACATTTTAGAAGATAAAAACAAACCAGGAGGTGAATTTTCTGCTGTGCTCAGACGTGGTTGGTACCAGGCTGAGGTGACAAGGTCAGAAAGCTGTCGAATCTCTGCAGATTTTCATGCACTTATGCCAAAAAGAATTTTAGTCCTGTTAATCCATTTGGCACAAGCAGTAGTAAAGAATAATGCTGGAGCATTTCTGCCATCATTAGCTACTGAAAGCAGCTCTCCGAGGAGCTGTTTGCTTAAGATGCCTTCCGTAGTTACTGGTCTGTAGCAGGTTTTCTTGCTGCTTGCAGAATTTTGTGCTGCTAAATATCTGGGCCAGAACCTCTCTGCTCTGATTCCTGTGTTATTTCTATTCTTACAGTTTATACTGTACCTAGAAGAGCTTCCGTGCGTTTGCCATGCAGGTTCTTGCTTATCCATAACATGTCTTTCGTAATCTTTTAATCACTTAACAGTGCCATTTGTCACCCCTGCCATTTATTCTGTGTGTATTTCATAGACATAGATGAGCAGCTTGGTCATAAGGCTTGTGCTTTTTTTTTTTTTTTTGTCACAGCATTTTATAGTAGCCTATACTAAGTAACTGTGTTACCAATACCTTCTGAAAGCTAGTGGAAATACATCTGTGTGCACCAGAAAAGCTGTCCGGTAGAGCCCAATTACTTTGCATTGCTGGCTTTTTTTTCTCAGGACTGCTCTGCTTGTTGACTGTGTAGTAGCAGCATCCAAGTATCTCTGCTTGTCATGTTTCCTTCTGGAACCTTAAGATGTTGATTTTGCAGGAGAAAGATCTATTATTCAGCTGAAGTCCTAGTGACTTTGGTGCAGATGTTACTGAGGTAACACCTAGGACAGAGTTCCTGTTCCCTTGCCTCAGGCTCTTTTAACAGATGTATTTGTTCATCCCCTTGCTGTAACTTGCAACTTACCTTCTGGGTAACTTCAGCTTTCAGAGCTCTGATTCAGATTCTTCTTTTCACTTAATTCTGAGTGGAAAGTCTTAGTGACGAAAACCTAGGAAACTAGCATGAATACCACAGGATTCTGTACATCTATTTGAAGTCCACAGTTGCTTGGTCATTCACTTAATGTACAGGGTCTGTGGCCTCGTGACTATCACTGAAAATAAATACATACAGAATCCACCAGGAAAATAAAGCCTTCGTCCTTGTTAGGGTATTCAAGCCATTTCAAATCTGCAGGAGGTGTCTCATGAGTTCCTTCTTCCCTGATCAAGAGCACCCCTCAGAACTGCTGGAAGTGCTGAATCTGATCTGTTTATTCTTATCTTTCTTTGCTGAATTGCTATTAATTCAGTGGCAACACTTTCACACTGCTTTTAAAAATAATTATGCATGTCAATAGTCATGTGTCCTCAAAGGAGCAAGGAGCCTGAGTAACAACATAAACCAGCAAATGGTACTCATCTTGTAATACGGGGCGAGAAGCGAGGTGAAGAAGGAAGGCAGCTTCTCTAAGTATGGCTTGTGCCACAGTTCAAAGGCGTGACTATACTTTGTGGGGAGCACATGTGATCTGATTTAGAATGAATTAGGTGTAGGAATTATACCACAATTACTAGCCTAACCACCATTACTGGCACTGAAGTGTCAGAAGCACAGCATTTGGGTCCCAGGCATGCCACAGTCTAGATATGCACCTTGAACCTTATGCTGCTCTGGTTGCTGATTTAGAAAAGGGCCCAGGGCTGGGTAGTTTTGAGCCAGGGTGATAATGTAAATGCAGCTCAGAAGATGCATGCTCTCTGCTGTATGCTAAACAGATTTAGTCCTGGGAATGCTCCTGCCATGTCCTGCTGCATGTGCAGAGTGGTAATCCTTTTCCCTCTGCTATAGGTATGGTGGTAGAATCTACGCGAATAAACCACAAGATGTGTCTTGAGGTCAAGAAGTCTCTCCTTGGAGTGCACTGCAGTGACTTGAAATCATTTGGCACCAGGACCATGGAAGCCAGTTTCTGTAATTAACAGGAAAGGGGATTTCATGGGAGCAAAAGGATGTTTTCAGAACAATAGGCTGGTGTTCAGGTGTGCGTATTCAAAACTTCAATTTAAAGGCTGTTGTGGGTGAAGCTATTGAGTTAATTCTGAACATTGTAAAATCTTCTGCTAAGATCCTGTTAGCACTGTTAGCTGAAGGAGTTTTGAGCTGGGACTGCCTAGAGATCCGTGGACAGACTTGCAGAGTGTGTGTGGGACTGAAGGAAGTAAAGCTAATGCTTCAGTAAATGCTATCAATTTCTTTGAGACAGTCCTGAATTAGTAACAGGCCCAAGTTAAGGCTCTGCTCTGTCAGAGAAGGTTTTTGCTTCATGGTAAGTGAAACGACAGCCTTTCATCTGAACCATCAAGATCCCTAGGCCTATCTAGCCCTGTACATAAAGATGGGAGTTTATTTCAGTGCTGGCCTTGAAAACAAGGAAGGTTTTTTTTATCTTTTATTGAAGAAATCATCTTTTCCCCCAGCTTTCTGTGGTAAAGCTGGTGCTTCTACACAGGCACTCTGAACTCTTATAACAACAACAAAATACCCTTTCTACTTGTCGGCTTTTAAAGTTTGCTTAATTTGCACTTTTTCATGATAGTTGCTTCTATTGTGAGCGTAGCATGGCTACTACTAGTATATAAAAACCACTAAGTTACATACTGCATGAAATAATACATTTATTGACTGGAAGAAACAATGAAACAATGAAACAATGTAAAGCATACCTACTAATGTTAATGCGATTAATGTAAAACTGTTGTAGAACATACTTTACAAGCTAGTTCAGCTTTGAGTATATTGAATAAATGATACGTACTAATAGCCGAAGATTCCTTTCTTTTACCTGAATAGTTTCCATGTGACTAAAAGAAATTTATTAAGAATTCATTCTTATATGATAGTTTTCAACACTTTGAGATATCTTGTAAGCAAATTCATTTCTTCACTAAGAATGCTTATTGATACACTTCTCTATTTGTTCACCATACTGCTTCATTCTTGGTTCTGTAATTGATGCGGAATTTCTTGTTCAGTTTTCACTGTAAATAAGGAGTCTTTAGTTTCAGTGGATGTTCGATCTGATCCTTAAATTGCATGAATGGAAGCTGAGTAACCTGGAAGATTATCATTAATTCTCTTCAAAAGCATAAAAAAATTCTATAAGCACAGATGTGAGTTAAGATTCAAACATGAAGGAAGAATGAGTGATGAAGGGAGGGGGAGAGCAGAAAAAAATCATTAGAGAGGAAGAAAAAGTTTTTATTTCCAAATAAAACCTGGGACAAAAAGTGAAGAAAAGAAAAAAATCACATAATTAAAACATGGAGGAATCTATGGAAGGAGGCGGTTGAATATTCTGTAGTGTTCTGTAATTCATCGTGTGAATAACAGTTTAATATTTATTTTATTAAATACTTCAGAAGTTTTTAAGTATCATGTCTCATTCTAACTAGAGAAAATCCTAGAAAGAAGAGTAGTATTTAGCTGTTCGGGGCAGAAGAAACATAGGATATGACCCAAATCCCAGTGGAATTAACTAAAACACTGTCATTTTTCAGTAAAAGTTAATCTCTGTTGTGCAACATAGCTCGTGGAGCTTAACACTTGAGTATATCCAATAACAGGAAAGTAACCTTTTTTACAAGAAGAAAATGCAAAGGGTTCATTAACAAAATATTCCCCAAACATGCTGAGTACTCAATACTGGATCCTGCATCAGCCACACATGAAAAATCTCCCATTTACTTCAACAGAAGGTACACATGTGAGCTGATTGCTGGATCAGTGACTTTGTAGGTTGTGTAAATGTATTTTGCTCCATATGTAGCAAACAGGGAAGTTTCATAGAAACCAGCTAATTCACAATCAGAACTTAAAATAAAATGATACTAAGTCTGTGAAGATTTTTTTTGGCAATTATTATCTAATTTATAGGAATTCTAATGAATACTTGGCTATCTGGCAGCATGGAATAATTTTAGCTCTTTGTTATCCTTTAAACTTGCAATATAGCTTAGTATAAACAATGGCCTTTTAAACTGTTGTTATATACTTAAATTTTATACAAGTATATTCATTTGTTAGATCACCCAGAGTGAAAGGAATTGATTTAAAACACTTTCTGTCCCAGACTTCACCTACAATCCATTATTGGTGGGAAATTCTGATTGCATAAATAAAGAGCTTAATTTTTGTTGAGAGAACATGCTCAGTTACATCATGTGGATATGTTGTATTTTGGAGGGATTTTTTTTTCCCAATAGGATTGCCTGAAAGTGTAACAATTTCAGCCTTGGGCAAATTCAGCTAGTCTGCAGGAAATATTGAAGCTAGCCCATCATAATCTGTGTTCCCATAGCTCATGTTTAGAATTACATAGTGCCTGCCATTTCCACCGCATCTGAACATCGAGTGTGGACTGTAAAGAATAATCTTACACTGGTACTTATAAGACTAGGCTCAATCCATCCAAGTTGGTTGTTTTTTTTTTTTACCTAGGCACCTGCAACTCAAATGAACTTCAGAAGAGAAGTGCAAGTGATCAGCTTTGTGTGAAAATTACAACCTATTCTTTTACTGGAGTATCTAACACTGAATGCCTAATACTGTTGAAACCTGGCTTGAGGGTTTTCCCCATTTATTGGTTCACTCTTTAATTCTCAGCACTGAAGAGATATATACAACCGTCAATTTAAGCTATAATACATTTGGAGAATTTTGATGTCTGTTCTCTGTACTTCAGCAACAGTTGGAGCACACGGACCATGAGGTGCAGATAGTGAGCTTTAGCATCATTTCCCTGGAAGGCAATAAACCAACAAATATTCAGCTTAATCTATATGCAAAGTGTTTCTTTAATGTCACATATTTATTGCCCTATTTTCTACTTGGTTTTGGATGAGTAAGGAGTTTTGCAAGCAAAAGAGATTCTGACTAGAACGCTGGAGTTAATCTGAAGTGTATTATAAATCACTGGGCAACTTCCCCATCAGCTCCATATAATTGTTATATAGCAATTCAGGGAAGGTGGTGGAGCTAGCTACTGTATTATAACTGTTGAGTTGTAAAGATGCTAACTAGATAAAATCAATTTCCTACCATGAAATACCTTTAAGAATGATGTTAAAGGTCCAAAGATGGTATGGAAAAAAGCTCAGAAAAGTTGTCTGTTGATGAGGGACTAGGCATTCTTCTTGGAGCATCCAGCAAACTGTAACTCTGTACAGATAAGGAAACCAAAATAGTAAACTTCCAGCATTAACAGTGATATAGGCTTTGTGTCAAGACCCTGTACTGATTTTGGCATGTGAAGCCTAGATTCTTTCCCTTACTACAAATAAGGTTGGAGAGTGTGGCACCTTAACAGTCCAATCAGTAATGAGCTGGATTGAAATTGTTTGTTTGTACTATGTGTTAACTCCTACAGAGAATCACTGTTAAGAAGATAAATTCCTAAATAACTTGAAATATAGCTTTAAATTTGTATTGCTAATTGAAATCTTATTATACTATTGGTGTCTGTATATGTACACTGGTGGGAACTCTTTACCTGACAGAATGAAAAAGGACCCTAGAAAAAGTAGAAAGGCTGAAGCTTTTAAGCACCACATATTTGCTTAATCTTGGACAAGAATACCAGAATCTGTGACAGATTGTTTCAGTAGAGCAAAATTTCACCCTTGAAACTTAGTCCTCTGTTAAGCGCTGAAGGCTTCTTTCTGCTTTTCAGTATTGGTGTTTTGCTTCCTCCACCAAAACTTCAGCAAGAAATGCTGATACTCATTGGTTAAGCTAGTGATCTTTTGTCCCTGTAATGCAGGTTTTAGGTAGTTTTGGTGTTGAATGTGTGTGCCAAGGGACAGAGAAAATGAGCGCTTTCTCTTTTAAGAAGCTGCTGAAGGTAACAATAAAGTGGCAATACTTGGTTGGGCCTGTAACACTTCTTTATTAACATGAGAAGAATTTCCCCAGTATTGCTTCAGAGAGAACTCTATCTGGCTTGATGTGCTGTAAAATGTTGGAAATGAAGGCAGTGTTGCTAGAAGGAGTTTGGACTGGGGACAGCTGTGAGCAGTATGCTGGCAGCACTTGCGCGCAACTAGATTGCTCTAAGTAATAGCAAATATAGCAGTCCCTGGAGCTGAGATGGGACCAAGTGTAGTAAAAGCTCATACAGTGCTTTTTCCCTAGGAATTCCCTGGGGGATTTCCTGCCCTATGCAAGATAAGGCAAAGTTGGAAGCATCATCTAATGTGTTTACAAGATGGTACAGCTTACATTACTGCATTTAGTTTCTTTGGTACAAATGCTAGAGCCTTTGTAAAAGTAGCTATAGTTACCTTTTGAAGAATGTTCTGCCCATTAGGTTTATGACTCTGAAGCAAGCACATAAGTTCCATATTCTCCTCAATTTTTAAACAAGAAGTGGTAATTTGGCATGAATTTAGAACCTGTGAATGACAGCAAAACCCATGATTGCTATAGAAAAAAAGAAAACTTAAGGCCACAGCAAAAAGCCTGCTGCTGGTCCTCACCTGTAACTCAGGCTTTCCTCCCATCTGTAATAAGCAGTTAATTCCTTCCAGAATTTGATCTTTGCGTAGTCTGATAAACCTTCCCATGTCAGTATCAGTATCAGTCTTTTGAGATTCGGTTACTAAGACAGTGTGGGCAAGAGCAGCACAGTGCAGTGGTGTTAAACCTGAGCAGAACAGACCACAGAGAAGTCAAAACATCCACTGCTTGAGCACCTCACCAGAATAAGCTGTTCCACACTGGGCCAGTCATAAGGAAGTGCTCTGTTAAGACTGACCCTCCTCCTAGACCTTTCGGTTGTGAGCATGAATTTAAGCATTCCTTGGCCCAGATAAAATCTGCAGTCTGAGACTTTTGGAATCTACACTAATCATCTATGCAGTTAAGCTTTTCCTCTTACCGTAATGGTCAGTCAGATTCACTTCCACACACATCCCATTGTTTTTGCAGTTTTTCAAAACCTGAAATGAAGAAGATCGAGACAAGTGCTCATCTTTGACAGGGCCAGAATACCCCCTCCTCCAGCTCCATCTTACTTTAACCACATCAGCCCAAAGCTAATTTTCAGGCACAGAAAACCCTCGTATATTTTTAAAACAAGAACATGCATTTGTTGTTGTTGCTCTGGCTTTTCATGTGTATTTGTACAACTGAAATGACCAACTTACCTCTAAAACTCTCAAATATCCATTCTCTGCACACAGGTGGAGTGGAGTTTTCCCTAAACTGTCCTGTTCATTGATATTAGCTCCCAGGGATATCAGGTCACTCACCATCAGATGTTGGTTCTTTTCTGCAGCAAGATGTAATGCAGTCTGAGAAGAATGGGAGAAAATCACTGTTAAGGGCAAAAATTTGCAGAATACTTTCTCCCTGTTCCTGTTTTCCTGTCTTTGCAAGGACAGTAGTCACACTGTGTCCAAAAGGATGCTTGGTGCTTGACTGAGGTTTGAAAGATGTTTGTATGTGACAGAAATATGCCCCTGTCCTGGCAAGTTAGCATCCTACCCGTTTCTCTGCGTCTTTCTCGTTGATCTTATTTAGAGTTGCAAATCTCTGTGCAAGAGCATAAGTCAGAGCTCTTTTACCCTGAGCAACAGCCTTGTGCAGCAGTCTGTAATAGAACAGAGTTGGAAACAATTAGCAGACAAAGCAGTGGTTAAAATACTTAAAAATTAGAGTGAGAATATATTTTAAGCATGAGATGTTAAGGTTCGCAAATGCCAATATTTTGGGATATTTAAGTGCTTAATTTGTTTAGTCTCTGTATAAATAACGGAGTTGCTGATTTTATGTGTCAAGATTTCTTGGTCTTCCCTTCTTGCTATTATGTCATTCCTCTTCTCTCCAAGACTGATTCTATTATTCCTTTCTGCTAACAACTTCTATTTCCTTCTCCTTTTTTAAAGCATCCTTCAGTACAGGGAAAAGAGTATAAAATACTGAAAAATCAAGAGAAGGGAGGAGGGCAGCTCAATGTCCTCTACGTATTCAGACTTGCTGAACTACTCAAAATATTAGAAGTGTTTCTCCTGAATTTAATTCTGAAAAAGATTAATTTCCCCCCCCCCTTCCTTGTAAATTTGGGCATGTCTTCTATTCCTCGTGGAAGAAAACATAATGCAGGCATTGATTTTATTTATTTATTTCTCCCTTGTCTTGTAGCATCTCCTTGAATAAGTCTGAATAGCTCTGATGCTTATTGCTGTTTGCTTTTTTTTTTTTTCCGAGGGGCGGAAGGGCTAAAAGAGAGGGAATGCTGACACATAACTAATATCATTCACCATCCAGAAGAAATGAAATTAGCTTATTTGGTGTGTTGTCCTGCCTTGTATGTTCTTTTGAGCATGTAATCTGATGTTTAAGTGTTTGTGAAGGTAAGTGGGCTGCTGGAAATTTTATGTCAATATTACATAAATATCTTAATAATAATGTCTGACCTTCTTAATTGTTATTAAATTTGTTCATGTGTGAGAATCTTTTTTCTGTATTGCTCAAAAATATGCAGGAAATATGGCATCGAGTGGCTTATTGTAACTTTATTACATTACTACTGAAAAGTGAAGTCTCTAATCTTATTGCACTGAAAATGATTATTCGCAATTGAACGTGGTACTTCATGGAAGAGGACAATGCAGTGTTTAGCTTCCCTAGATTGGTTATAAATACATTAAATTTGGAAAACAGGATTGTCTATGGGAACAGGAATCGATCCTTTTCCCAACAAGACTAGGACAGTTTATGACATGTTTTCTGTCAATCTGATTTGATACCAGCTTTCCCAAACTAGCTGAACTGCATGGAATGAAATAAAAAATTTTAAGTGTGTGTATATATAGATACATTATTTTATGGACAGCTATTTTCTCTACAAGTGACAGCTTAAACCACGACAATAAGTCATTCTAGGGAGAATCGAATCAGTACAACCTTTGTTTTCATTTAATTGCTAGCAAACCAGCCACTCCTAGTTCTTTGGAAGTCTGTGCTGTAGACTACCTGCGTATGTATGCTTTGGTGTAATCTTCCCACCCATTTTTATTACCAACTAATGATATAAGTAATTATCCTGAGAGTGTCTGCATCATAGAAAAGATCTCTTTTGCCTTTCTTTTTTTCAGTAGCAATTACTTGTTTTGCTTGATTTTCATTTTCTTGTGAACACCTACATATAGAACTCAGCCTTTAATATTGTTAGCACTTTGAATTTGTCCTGATATCAATTGTAGTTTAGCAATACCACTGTGAGTATTCTATTTTTACTATCTGCCTACAAATGAGTGTACTGAGGCAAGCCTGAGCTTCCTATTGGGCAAGGAAGCCTTTGCTACAGGTATGTCTAAAACTAGCAGTTGAAATTAGATCAAAGCCTCAGGACAAGAGGTGCCCCAGGAAACAGAAATCAGTATGTTTCAACAGAAAAACTGGAGACCTGTTGCCATTCTCATCGGGTGCAAGCAGTTTGTCTGCTGGGATATTTCGCAATAAACTTTCTTCCCTGTGTAGCTGGAACTGGAAGAAGGAGATGGCAGAGAGATCCTGCTGTGTGAAAGAAATCGGGGTTGACTTCGAATACCCTTCAGTGTCTGGAGAGCCTGAGTGAGCTTCCAGAAGCATCTCTGAACATCCTCTTGATGGGTTCAAGTGTGGAGATGTGTTCTGTGAAGAATGCCTCAGGAAATCTTTCTGGGTACTTGTACATGCATCCTGTATCCACCAGCTATTCTCTTTCTCACTTGTCCTTGAGAATAATCCAGGTGAATTAGACTCTTGCATGTTTTTCAGATCATGGTGAAAAGAAGTCTCTACATCTCCCCTCAATACTGAGTTGAAATCTTTAAAACAGTAGTATGAACGCAACATGGTTAAGCTGTGACGTCTCTCCTGCAGGCCACCAACTGCCTGTTTGCTCCCTCCAGTTTCCCACCGGGAGGCTTGCAGATCCATGGAGAAGCCCTGCCAAAAGCCATCTGGCACAGAATCCAGAGACTCCTCCTTCAACTGGCTTTTGTTCAAGTCTTCCTGCAGTACCTCCACCAGGATATCAAGGTCCTCTAAGCCTTTTAGCGTTTGCCCAACGTTATGCTTGCTCTGAAACAGCAACAAAAATGGGGAGGGCAGAAGATAGGGGAGGGAAATCAGACATGAAGTGTCCTGTTCTCACTCAGTGATATAATACAAAATGTGCCTGAGGAGGCTGGCAGCACAGTGTTGAAGATGTTATGCATACCTGTCTAAGCTGTTTCTCTGTATAAGGGTGAACTCTTCGCTTCTCTGTTGGAAAGAAATGAAGAAATAAGCTATTTTGAGTTGGGGGGTTGTGTGTGTGGAGACATGTGCAAAAGATATTAGGATCCGAAATATTGCCCCAGGTCACAGATAGATAACACATGCATAATGTTGTTGCACAGCTGGCCTGCTCCTGTAATTTAAGGGGAGCTGGGGGAACCAGCATGGGTCATTGACCATGTAGGAGAAGTGATCTGGCTCTTTGGGTACCTAACAATGATGATGCTACTAGAAAAGGAGGCTCTGTTACCAGAGAGGAATTTCCTAACCTCTTTTTCCTGAGGATCCTTTGGTTACCATCTTCATTAATGAGGCTTCCTGAGGAGACAAAAACACCCAGCTCAGTCTGAGATGCTTGAGAAGATAAAACAGCAGCAAATGTTGTAGCACAAAGTGAATACTGTCCTGTGCTATGTACACTGAACAGCAGAGACTGCAGGTGAATAAATTTCCATGAGTGGGTCATTCGTGGCAGCCTTACAACAGACCACTTATTTGGGAATCTACCAGCTTCTTAGGCTGTTTTCTGCAGGTTGTTCAAAAATGTGGGTTGCTATAGCAAAATTGTAATTGTTTCTTAGCCAATCTTTGGCTTGATTGCATGGCTTATAGTATCCAGGGCATGTAGAGGTTCTTGCTGTTACTGTCTTAGAACTGTTCCTAGCACAGGCCTTTTTCATATTTAAAATTTTGTATATTCTCCACCTCCATCAAAGCCATTGATGTGGTGGATGGAAGGAGCAGAGGCTGCAGGTGTAACCTCTCCATAACACTGCCAGAGTTGAGTGTGTGGTTTGAATGTACCAGGGTCCCAGATCTCTGGGAGAAACCTTTCTAAACTCAAAGAGAGTCCTCACCTTACTCTGAGCTGGGTCCAGGCCTTTGGAAAGACGAATTTTTCTCAGTAATTCCCGTACTGGCATCTTTACTCTCACACCCATGTAGCGCTTCTGAGGGGGATCAGATCTAAGGCCAGAGTCTGGAAAAGTCATAACATAATGCTTAAAGTAACATAAATCTCTGAGCTACTGTAGGAGAGTTGGGGGGGTGAGGTCACCCTGAGAGAAGGCCTGTGATTCTGATGTTCATCATCAATTGTGGGAAATTTCCACATCACCTTCCACATTCCTTAGCTCTGGCCCATTTCCTGCTCAACAATTACTTTTTATTGCATTGTGTCCTGTGCTACAACAGACTGTGGAACCTCAAAAAGGGAGCACTTTTCTTAAGAGACAAAAAAAAACCCCAAAGCTGGCTGTGGGATCTTCAATCTGAGGACAGAAGCAGAGAGCTGAGTTAATCTGCAAATTACCACATGAAGACTACTGTTGAAATGCAGTGCACAGGGACAGCTTCAGTTCTTTAATGTTGAGTGAAAGAAGAGGAGAGACTGAACCAAGTATGAATTTGGTACTGGAGCTGAAAAGAAGACAATAGGGTAATGGTGGCAATGCAGAAGGAAATTCAGATGAATGCTTGGGAGGAGGATAAGCAAGTCAGATGTTTCTGGTTTAGAGCTTTCAGTGGTGCAGAAACAAACATACTATTTTGAGGCTTAGCTTAAGGTAGTTTTTTGTAGTGCCCTTCAGCTCAGGGTGCCATAGTGACTTAGAGGACATGATTACTTTTGGGGACTATGTCAACACTGTTTAGATTACTGCCCTTCTTAGTCATGTTCTCATTTTCATCTGTTGCTGTCTTTGCAATTTTCTTTCTGTGCTGTGGTTTGATATATTGACTTCAATGGAACAATAAAGAACAGAGTTGTTTCAGAATTGAGATAGTGATGCTATGTCCAGAGTCTTTCTCTAGTGTGTTGTTTGATGTGTTTGGAAGTCAATGTGGTGTGAGCCAAAGGGAAGCAATCATTTTCTGTAGTGAAATGAAATAGTTATTTGAGAATATATGTAGTTGTCCAAACAAGCTTGTCTTTGTCAAAACAAGCTACTCTGTAATTGTTTGTGTTAGGTCTTGCATCTTGTACTTGAATCCCTAAACTTGAAAGTCTTGCCCAGATTAGGAGCTTAAATGTGTTGCTTTTGAAATACCTTTATGTAACACTGTGTCTCACCCTCCTCCCCCCTTCCAGAATTATCTTCATATAGAATGCATTCAGTAACAGCTATTGTTATTATAAACTGATATCTTTATTGCATTAGTTTAGGGGACTTCCCAACTAGTTAGCACATAGAATACACCACATAGAAAGTCATTGTTCCAATAAGCCTGATCGTTGGGAGTTGGAGTGTGGGCTACTGAGGGTTAAATAGTATTTACTGCAGATAAATAAGGATTTACCGAGCAGCAATTCTTGCTGGAGCAGAGAGAAGCTTCTCTTCCTAGTGCAGCTCATGAGGAACAGAAAAATCACTTGTGATTTAAACACTTATGATTAAGACACACAGCAGCCTAAAATGAAAAAGGTATATGAAGCTTGGGTGAGCGGTCAGCATTAAGTAAAACATGAGGTGCCTGTACCAATACTCCTCCTTGACCAAAACGTGTGTGTGCTCTATAGCCAGCCAGACTCCAGAAGCTGCTAAGTCCTGCGGAGAAGAATTGTAGGAGCTCAACAGATGGAAATGGTGCACTTCCCCAAACTTAGGATGTCTCCGAGAAGGCAATATTGGCATGGAAACCAGCCACACAAGATGTAGTTTCTGTTTGTGTGATATTGTTTCTCTTCCCTGCTCCAGGCATGAGGGACAGACACCCTTTCAGAAGGAGGGTGTTGAATCTCAAGTAGCAAACAGTGCATTTTGAATATATATTTAATTGCTAAGATTTCTGGCATTTCTGAATGTTTAACCTGTCACTGAATAATTAGAACTTTGGAACCTCAAAAACCCCATAGTTTATTTCTCAGACTGCTGTAGAAATGGGAATAATTTCTTTTTTAAACTGGTGTTTTAGTAATGAAACACTGTGGAGTATTTCAAAGGCCTCTCTGAAAAGCTTTATAAAAAATCCCAAAATACCACTAATGTATTATTATCTTTCAGGCTATTTTACAGTGAAAATATTATTAGATGGATCAGATTAAATGTCGACTGTAACCTTGAAATTGAAGGATTCAGTGAAGGCAATGATTCACCAAATACACTTTCATATGACTTTATAATATTAATAACCAAGAAGGTCATATCTATTAACTTGCTGTTAGATTCAGAACCAAACTTGTAACTCAAGGAGCATCCTTTACAAAAGTATAATTTCTGACTTCAGCGGCAGATCATAACAAAATAAAACTGAGACATGAGTAGAAGTGCACTGTATATCTTCAGTATTATTGCCACAGAAGCTTAATATGTGCTACTGTTAGTACAGCCCTCTACTATCATAAAAGGAGTTGCAAATCAGTGTATTTTACCACTTTGCAAAAGCAGCATAATAGTGTTGCATAAAATAGAAAAGGTGAATAAAGATTTGGTCTTACCATTGGGAGCAGACATCTCTTGAGGTTTACATGAAGGAGGAGGGTAGATCTTGGGACTTGCAACATTAAATTCAGTTAATCCAGAGTCTGGCAGTGATGGGCTCTGTTGAAAATAGCTTTTGGGACTGGCTGTTTCTGCAGGCAGTGGAGATCCCTGGCCTGGACTATAGCCAGAGATTTCATTTTCACTGACATTTTGATTGACCAGTAATTCAGGACTCATGCAGACTGTTTGCAACATCCTCTCTGTGTGTGTCGAAAATTACGAAGAAGAGGGGAAGAAAAAAAGCTTATTCAGTTGTCTTAAAAAAAAAAAAAAATCAGTCCAGTTTCACATTGAGAATGTGGTAATTGTATTTAATTCTCCAGTGTAATTAGCAGCTATGAGCTGAGTTCAACTTCCTTCTCTTTTTAGCAGCAAGTTATAGCAGTTGCAAAGAATCCAGCCTTGAAATCCCAGCAGTCACTGGAAACAACTTTTGAGAGGTTCTTGGCTCCAATTCTCACTTGTGCTCTTTATACTCAGCTATGTCTTAGGGACGTCAGCCTGGGAAGGCCCCACCCTCTTTCCTAACAATTAGCAGCAGCTGATGAAGCAATGACTTTTCCCAAGAAGAGACTGAGTACAAGCTGAAAAGTATTTTTCCTTGGGTATGAAGCAGAAAAATTGAGCTGTGGTTGATTTACTGAAAGTGGCCTGAGTAGGGAAAAGCGACTTCTGACTTAGTTGACAGGGTTGTGCAAGCAAGTAACTGATCCTGAAGTAAATGTTTTGTGAATTCTTTTCTCAGGAAAGAGCCAGTCATCCTTAAACATGAGATTTTAGATAAAGAAGGACAGCCCTTACAATTAGCATAGCTTTGAGTATGTGAAGAGAGAAAAGAGTGCTGTATGCTCCATTAAGGACAACATTATTTGTTTGGGGTTTTGGTTTGTTTCAGCAATGAAGGATTCTTAAATATTATGACAAGTGCAGCTACCAAAACTCAGTAGGATTAAGAAACCATCTGTTTGGATGGATACTCTTCTTACAGGAAGTGTATTTCCTTGTCACAAGGGGACTTCAGGACCATCATTCTCATGTCCCTGGGAAATGGATTTCCTTGTAGAGCCAATTTGTGGGC
The DNA here is from genome assembly GCA_032466535.1 of Forpus xanthops. NCBI lineage: Eukaryota > Metazoa > Chordata > Aves > Psittaciformes > Psittacidae > Forpus > Forpus xanthops. The sequence continues at coordinate 21,958 of JASSUY010013428.1, read as the reverse complement.
TATGACATTTTGACTCAATCAGCAGATATTACTAGAGTACCTAGTTTGGAGAGCTATTACAATGCTTATTAAATGCAGCAGGTTCCTTAGCTGTGTCTTGGAAAGCATTCCAGCTTTACTCCCAATCAGAACCATATGCCAGTTTGAGCAGAAAGCAGCCAGACTTTCTGGAGCAAAATAAAAGATCAATGTTACATACATGATTTACTTTAAAGTGGGTAATGACTCCTCTCTACAGACCTGCACAATCCTCCATCTTCCGTTTTCTCTGTACTGAGAGTAGTAACTCCAGTCTCAGAGGTTTTGAAAGAATTATATAGGTATTGATCAAAGCCAGAAGATTTGATGCTTATAGATCAACTGTCAAATCAGCAATCAATCTACATGCAGTAACACTGGGAGGGCTATTACTTGGATCCCTGACCATAGACCTTACTATCTAGTAGCGTTACTGTTTGGACCTGAAAAACATGAATGCACAGGGTTACAAGGCAAGGTTAACACACCCACATATTTGCATGGCTGCCCATGATTTCAACTAACAAGAACGACAGAGTTCTGTATTATTCCTGTGAAATCCACACTGGTCTGTAAGGTCCTGTTCGGGCATAAAGCATGTGTAGTGAGCCAATATTCCAGTTTCTTCCTTGATGGATTGTAAGAAGCTTGCTTAAGGGATTTGTTACAGGATATTTCAGAAGTTAAAGGGTTATTTACCTTTCTGACATTGAGACGGCCACGAGGAGTGTCTATTTTTAATTAAGGACACATTCTGCTCTGGTAAATATTTTCCTTCTGTTTCACCCACTTTGCCTTACACATTGTATGAGTCTAGGACAGTCTGAAGGTAGCGTCCAGTTCCTTAGTGGCATGAAACACTATTATTCTGTAAATGGTGCTGCTCAAATCTGTAGCTTCAATTAAGGAGCTACTCAACACTTGTATAGGTGGGAGAATTTGGCCTACTGCAAACAGGAAACTACTGTGGTGAATCATTGCACATATTGGGCAGTAAATCACATCAGAGATTTATCATCTTTCTATTCTTTTCCATACTCCATCCCAAATGCTGAATAGTTCTTATTGCTTGTTTACAGTATGCTATTACATTAACAGTGAAAGCAGGAATTAGCATGGTTTTATGGTACAGAAAGGCCCAAAACACATCCCTGAAGCCATGAGATGAGAAGCAGGTTTCTAAAACTAGCAGCAAAAGCCTTGGAAAGTGACCACTACAAGAAAGTCTCTGAGGTTTTGCATTTGTATGACTGGGAGTCTTGTGGTTCTCCCGCTTCCAACTGCAATAGATACTCAATATTTTAAATGAATACTGTGTTACTCTAATTTCAATTAATTAGTTCTTATCAGCCTTATTATATATACACATGCAAATATTACTAGAAAAGGTAAAGGTCTTCAGTAACAGTCTTCTGGGGAAAGGGATGAAGTCAAAACAGAGGTTTGGTCATAAACAGAGCTGTCTGAGCATTTAGATGAGACTGGTTTGTACTCCCCATGTTCTGCTCATGCTTCCGTGTACGAAAAGTTGCGTGCCAGATCTTTGTGTTGGGTTTTGGTTTTCTTTTCTTGTTCTCTTTCAATTTGTTTCCTTTTTAGGTACATTGGTTATTTACTGGTATACTGTGTTAGGTATTCTGATTACTGATGTAGTATTTTCATCAAAAATGGCCACCACCTTCTGGAAGTTCCTATTTGATAATTGTTATTAGAGCAATTCCTTTCTGACTGCTTAGTGATGAGCAGCTCTGCAGAATTCTCCATGTAAACTTTCAGGTTATGCTGCCAGTGGGTAGAACTTTTATATCTTTGAATGTAGGGTGAATGCTCTCTAGCTTCCTCCATCCCTTGTTGCTACATGTTTCTTTAGTGCACACACCCACTTTAACAGCATTTGTTTGGTTCCGAGTTTGTCTGTCTTTCCTTCCAGATGCTGTTGGTTTGCCAACTGTTAACTCACCTAACTATGAAACCCTTTGTGGCAAAGGATTCCTTTGTTAACATTTTCTTTCACATATGTAGGGATCAGGAGACAGTGGGATTAATATGCACTATTGGTTAGAATACAATGAAATATCAACCATATGCATTTAATTCTTTTAAAAGGTAACCATTGCACTGTGTAAAAAGGTCTTGAGCAAAATGGATGACTATTAATTTAGAAGGCACTTACTGAATAATGAAGATGCATAAAACACAGTCCTAGTGCAGAATGCGAACGGATTTTTCCTTCTTCTGAGCGTTTCTCCTGGCAAGCAGTGCTCTGTTGCAGAGGTTCCATTTGCATGCCCTTAGTGGAGAGCTTAAATTATGCTATGCTCTAGGTGTGCATACTTCTAACTGCTGGCAGCCATGCTGCGAGTGAAATGGGGTTGTGACATTGCATTTGAGTTTGTTACACACTGAGTTTGTCTCACATTTTCATAATGGACAGGAATACCTAATTAGCTCTGCTGAGACAGGCCATTGGGTAACTGCACCTGGGATGTCTGCTGACAGTGGTGCGTATATGTTGCTTCAGAAGGAAACAAACTATAATGAAATATGCCTGTGCTGAGCAAGCGAACCTGAGCAGCTCTTAGTCATTTTGATGGCTCTGAAGCATGAGCTCTACTTACCTCTTGTTGCAGTAACTGTGGAGCAAGACAGAGTTAATTTTTCTTCCCAACTGCAGTCACTCAGATCTCCTTATTGTGTCTGGTAACTGATGTCTTGCTTTCTTATGGCTTTGAAATCTCTAGATTTGTTAGGTGAAAGATGATGTATATTCACTTAGTGGTGATTATTTTCTTTCTGTAACCTTTCATGCTCTGCTTTACCTTTAGATGACAGAAATTAGAACATAACATGTGGACAAGGTCAGCTGTCATATGTTATATCTTCAAAATGCATTCCACCTTTCCTTAGGGATACTATATGATGCCATTTCATGTACATTTTCCCTTGCAATGATCATCTTTCCTGAGAAGGCAGGGTATTGAAAAGATTCTTGTTTATGTGCTCAGTTCTGACAGAGCTTTGTACAGACAGCTGTGTTTCTCCACTGACTTCACACAGTATTTGAGGTCTGAAGGCATCAGAGCTTGTGAAATAATCCGAAGTCTGCAGAACGGTGCTCACTGTAGAAAATCAAACTGTGTAGTGAAGACAGGAGAGGAAGAGTGGGTTGGAGCTGTAATGAAGTGCAATTGACAATATCATTGTCACTTTTTGCATGATTTTTATTGTAAATTTCCAAGAATTATCTGCCACTGACTCATCTGTAATGATGCACCATGGCTACTTCTAAATATTTTCCTTGGACTCAGAACTCCCTAGTGATGACAGAGACAGCATGCTCAGACTACTTTTACCTACCTGCAGTACTTCTTAGTCCACCATGATGAAGTTTCTCTTGTGTCAGACTGACGGTTTTACTCAGTCCCCCACAGATACAAACTAAGACATTTTCCAGACTGCCCCTCTTCAGATGGTGACAAGTAAAGTTGGTCCTCCTCAAGACATTAATTTCTAATGTTGTTGTATATAGTAATCAGAGTCTGTTAACTATCAATGGCATTCAGTTATCTTCTAAGTTCTCTGGTCAGGTTTTAAAGAATTACAGGTTATCAAGGGTGAAGAGACTATTTTGGTCTGCCCATTTTCAGTGCTTTAGGACATCTAGAGCTGTGTTTTGGTTTCTTAGTAGAGCTCTGAGATATATCAGTCTTAACTCGACCATGTCATAGTATGCTTGGATTTTGGTGTATTTTTGGAAAACATAATTAAGGAGATAAACTAATTCTGAGCCACTATTAAGTGGCTTGCTGGTGTTCCTAATCTTATCTGTGCTAGTAACCTAAAATTGGCACATCTCGTCCGTTCTATGAAGCAACAGTGACCTCTCATGGGCACAGATGAGCTGTCAGTGCTGCGTGTTTCTATTTCATTGACTTGACAAATACATTATGGAATCGATCATCTAATCCCAAGGTATCAGCAAGATTTCTCAGCTTTTCAAATAACTACCCAGGTATTAATCTTATTTAAATTGGCATAGATTTTCACTAGCCTATACCTGTCAGAAATACTAAACAAAGTTGAAGGCAGAAGTTTACATTTGGGGGCCTAATGTGCATACAAAGACAAAAGGAGAAAAAAATCTTGCTATTGGGGGAATTGTGATGGGTTATTCTTCGGGTCCTTCTCAGTAAGAAAGGTTTTTATTCGGAAGGACCTTGGAAAGGTGTTGCAATGAGAGATTTCCAGATGTTTCTGCTGTAGTTACAGAGTGCCGGTGTTAAGTGATTTCTAAGTATGGCTCAGCACTGTTTTCTTGTTAAATGCTGAAAATCTATAGTATTTAATCTTTCATCGTCCTTTTAATTTGCGACAATTAAAAACCAAAACTGAGCCAAGAAAAATCGAGAGAGCAATAGAAAATGTTGTTCCTGGTATCCCAAATTATGTCGCTAGATGGTGCTGTGAATCAGATCGCGGGAAACACTATCAAATCACATCAGCTACAAAAAGAGAGCTGCGTACAGACGAATATATAGAGAAATATCATGTTGAAACAAATCAGATTTACTGGTATTTCCCTGTGCTCCCCAATGTTGCTTTAAAATGTCCATCAGTGAGGAATGTGTGAGAAATGACATTATTATTACTTTTCTCTCCCTGCAAGGTTGGTGACTTAAACTACGTCAGAACAATCCAGGTGGAAGCTCAGGTGAAATTATTAATCTCAAAGGATTCAGAGAAGGTAGCATTTAAATGTGGTTATTGTAGAACACAAGGGACTGTGTGGCACGTGTTATGTACATATGGCTTGATTCATGTGCTCAGATATCTTGTTATTTTATATAAGCTGCATGTCCCACAGCCCCTTGAAGAGTGCATGTCTTCTCTGAGTGCTAGGTCACACCGACAGGTATCTTGGGTACCCCAAAGCATTTCAGCAAGCAGAAGATGTACATAAGGCAGTTGATTCTCACTCTGTATGTCTTTATAATGCCTTGCTATAAATATCATAGTGACTCTTTTCTTCTACGATCTGTATGTTTCTGAATCTCAAGACCGAACTGTTCTGCTTCCTGCCATTCATGTATTTAAAAATGTCACTTTTTGTCTCTCTGTAGCTGATTGGAATATTCATAGAGATGTGAATTTAATTTAGACATCTGTACTAGAACAAAGCTCTGGTAAAATAGAGTTTTTGCTGGCTCTGCGGAGAATTGACTCAATGTAGGGGTGCACAGTCAGGGTTAATATTTTGTGTCCATGAGGTAGAGCCACAAACATGTATTCTTTTTCAGACTGGCACTTGAGCAGTCTTCTCTCTTTACAGTCTTTTCTTTCTTTCTTCCTTTTTTTTTTTTTTTCCTAAGGATCATTTATCTGCTTAGTTATTGAAATACAATGGCATGGCTAGGAGCCAGTCAAAATACCTGGTTCCTCCAACTCTTTCACAATATTGTCTCACTTTTTAATTCCTGCCCCTGACAGACACAAGTGCATGGGGTTTGCTGGTGTTTTGTTGGGAGTCTGCTGCTACTCAGTTTTGCTTGCTTGCATTGAGAAGCAAGTTATCCCCTGCGAACAAAGGAGAGGAAGTTGAGGCCCAAACCCCTAAATTTTCAGATTATTTTCATACGGGTCTTTTGTTTGCAAATCCTTTCTCTTCATTCTTGTCCTATCTTGTCTGAAAGGGCTATAAGATGCTTAATAATCAGTTTTCTTTTTCTGCTTTATCTCGGACTTGATGGTGATCTAGTGGAGAATGTCACGTAAGAATACAAGATCGCTTTCTGCTATGTTTTATCTTATAGTTGTCTTGGGTCTGCGTTTTCTGGCATGGTCTCAGTAAAGCACTTAAGTCAGGAAGTTAAGTGCTACTCTGACTTCAACCATAAACATATGCTCTTTGAATTTGGGCCCTTGCACTTTTTCTTTATGGTAGTTATATATTCCATGATCCTTGGTGTATCAGTTTTGTCATCAGACTAGGCATGTATGCAAAGGTATTGAGTTTGCTCTTCAAAAGACATGTGATGATGCCTGAATAACTGAGTACTTCTGGCTGGGGTTGACACAGGCTCAGTTACGGCAAACACAAAGAAAAGTTTGGTGATTCTCCACTGGATTGCTTATAAGGCAGCAACCTGTGAGGGGAGAAAACATGAAGATGCAAATTGTGCAGGTAGTTATGATAGTTTAATTCATATAATTCACTGCACCAGTCAGATCTGTATGAATTCTATGTGTGAAAGTGTGAAGTGAGGGATATTTTATCCCACAGATGGTTCCTCATCTCCTATACTCTGCTTTGCCTGGTATGTTTTTCGGAATCTAAACCTTCTGTCTGGGTGTCTGATTGTCTACAGGATATCAGAAGATTTGTGCCCAAAGGAATTTCTGTATAAAGAGCAAGGGCTGTTTCATGTCCTGCTTTTATTTCCTATAGGGCAGCCTATTAGTCATTCAGCAAACCAGAGCAGCTGAATGAACCAAGAATTAAGATGGACTAAATTGCAAATGCTCTCCTATTAACTACAGTTAGCTACATAAAAATTTGCTTATTTAGAGTTAATAATTAAAGTAATTCATAAGTGGAGATAAGAAAATAAAGGTCCTAAATCCATTTTTCCCTTCTGGACAAATACTCTGAAAGTCACAAACAACAATGGTTTGTAATCTGGGGTCAAATTTCAGAGGCTTTTTCCCATACATTGAGATTATATTTCACTCCCAGTGGCCTTCATCCAGATTCTTTCAACGCCAGCAAACTGACTCCTACAAAGGTCAGCTAACACAGTCCTAACACAGCTAAGAGAAAAGATTTTGTACAGACCTAAAAATGGCACTTGCTTTGTGTGGCCTGAAACCACGACACTTGGTCAGTGTGGGAAGGAAGGGGCAAGTGCCCCTTAACTTGCTCTCACAGAGATGGGTAGGGTCAGGATGTTACTTTGCTCTTTGGCAGTTGCTAGAAATGTGATGTTGAATCTTTCCTGATTAGCTTAGAAACATAAAGCTCCTTGAGATTTCCTCTCACTTACAGAATTTATGCTGTTTGTGTCTGAAAATATATCACACTTTTCTGAGACATACAAAAATTCCTATCTGAAGTAAGCGTATAATACCTGGTCTTTACAGCCAACAGTGGGGAAGATCATTGATACTGGAGTTGTTATTGCTTGTAGTATTACTGCTCCTTTGCTGAAACAGGAATAAAAATACTGTTATCCCTTATCCTCAACCTAAAGCTGTCACTTTGCAGGTGGTGAAATAATCTTATATTTTTTAAAAAATAAAACAAACCAACAAGCATTTCCTGTAGAAAATGAAGGCAGGATTTCACTAAGATCCTGTCTGGCCTGAGAGGACATAGCAAACAAACCCCTTCTTATAACGAGTAGTTGAGTTCATGCTATCCGAAGTTAACACTTAATTGTGAAATTTGATCCAGACATTGCTATACTAATCTCTGGATAATAACACAATGAATAAGAGCAGAACCCTGAAAAACAACTCTGTAAAGTTTCCGAGGTTACTGAACTACTTTATTTGTTCAGTGTTGTGTATAGTATTGCTTTTTGGTTTTCTTTAATAATTGTGACATCTGGTATTTGTCTAAAAATGAGGAAGTCCACCCTATTTATCAACAAGGCTAAGAATTGTATTCAGCAGCATTCAGTTCCTTTGTAGTAGAATAAACTAATCTCCAAGTGTTTTATGTGACGTAGCTTTAATAACCAAGCCTTTATGTTCTTTTAAGCTTAGGCACAGAGTTTCAGGAGAAATATCACAATAGGACTGGGATGTATGAGGGATCTCACAGGGGCCAAAGACTGGTGAGGTATATAGGGTGATAAAGTCTCAGTACAGAACTCAAGAGAATGCTTGCTGACCTTTATGGGGGGTCTATTCCTGTTGTTACATCTCAGCATGTGCTTAAACAGTCTCCTGAACTGAGGCTTAAGCAGTAACGCAGTTCTGGGTGTACTTAAAGTGTACTAATTAGCTACAGTGCTCGGTGAAGAGGGGAGAAAATGTACTAAACATTCAATTACTGCTTCCTCCTTATGTTTCAGAATTGCATTCCCTTTTCATTGAAGTCAAGGAAAGCGTTGAGGTAGAGAGAAATGGTGACAGTAACAGCAGCCTAAGTGAAACACAGTGTTTGCATGCAGTTTGCAAAGCATTTGGTAGTTCTCTTTCAAAGGTGGATGTGATGCTCAAGCGTCTGTAGAACTTAACTATTAAATCGTCACAGCAACTATTGCAGGCTACACAGCAACAGCTTGAAAGCATCCATCTGCAGTTGTTAAACAGGCAGAAATGTGGAGTGATTGTCCACAGCTTTTCTGCTCTAACGTAGGACAACCAAATACAGCAACTCTGCACTTATTTCTCCAGGCACCTCTATTCAGTCTTTCTTCTCAGAAAATCAAAACCTTTCTGTTGTGGATATGAGCTCCTAGAGAAGCTCTCCATTTCACACCTTCTTTTGCCTTCTACAGTTGCTTGTGTACAATAAGCTTTGTCAAGTCAAGCATGACACACGCTGCAGAAAAATAACATGTCTCTCATAACCCTTCAGTAACAGTCCCTGAATAAGTCTTCATTGAAATCCATCAAAGAAGACAAATTAGAAAAATGCCACTCTTGAGTGGTTTCATTTTATGGCAATATATTTATTTGTGATAGGAGTAATTTACTTAGGATTGTTCTTGCTTTAGTCCATATCATTTGCTTGAGCCATGAATAAATAAATGGTTGTTATGTCAGCTTTTGAGGATGTGGCTCTCTGACCAAACCAGTCTAAGCTGGCACTTGTTTGGGTTGGTTTCTTGCCACGTGTAATTTTTTTTCCTGAGCAGTAAGTTCCCATGAAAGTGCCAGTATATTCCCCCTTGTTGAGAGTTAATATTTCATTAGCATAAATCATTTCATATCTTGTGGAGTCTGACCTAATTTCTCTGAGTACAAACCTGCATCAAATCCTTGTCATTTGTATTGCTGGGTAAATTCCAGTACCACTGCCTTATGCTATATAACTAATGCCTCTACAATTTCTGCTCTTTAGACTCAGAGCTCCTATATCTGTCAGCAAGCCCTACTTTCACCTAAGGATTACACAGACAAAATGGAAACACCAAACTCCAAGTGTGGTACCTATGATTTTTTCATGGCTTACTGGTGCTCCCTTGGAGAACAGGAAGCAAGTAAAGGAAATGGCCACAAGAAAAATTTTACTCTCAACAAGAGAGTATGTGTCTCACTTCAGACTACAGTCTTCGTTGCTTTCAATTAGGGTTCCACTGGTTCTAGCAAGGCTTTGCTAACTGAGCCAAAGCGCACAGCAGAAGTGCTGTATTCCTACGGTAAACTGCATCATGTTCCAAAAATCCATACTTATCAAGAAACAGAGGTGAAAGATGACGCAACTTTATAGAATATGTAACTGACTGAGAGTACGTTTGTGTAGGGAAATGAGAAAATGCAAAAATACAGGTGTTGCTTGGAATTTGCTCCTCTTTACCCAGGGTTAAGAGGCTAATGGAAGCACAACTAACACAATGAGATCCTGCTTAAAAAAAAAAGAATAAAAAAAAAAAAGAGAAGAATTAAATATTTACCTACTAAAAGAAATGCCAATTGACAGATTAAATATGCAAGTTCTTTGTTATCATTCCAATAATTCCAGAACAAAAAGTCAGAGCTGAAGGAAGAGCAAATACCTGGTACAAGCCTTACACCTGTGCAAAGCAAGAAGAGACTTGCCACCTGCCATTCTCTTCAGAATAATGACCTCTAGAAAGTCTGCAACTCGTTTTCAGTCCTTCTGTATCCTTTTCTAGCTCAGGTGCATTTTTTTATCCTCTTGCCACTTGTATGGACTAAAAGAATTCATGAGAGGAGCTGAGCTATCTGATCAGTAAATTATCACATTGAAGTAAACCAAGCCAACATAACTAAATTGCTTTTGAGGGACCTTGACAGATTCACATTCCTGATGGAGTGGCCACTGGTGTATTATGTGAACAGACATTTCTGATGTATTTGTTGTTAGCTTTGGTGTGATCCAGGAACTACAGGTCTAGCTTTATGTGGAATATATGCCTACAAACCACACAAGTTCAAGTTTTATCAGTACTGAATGTGCTTGAGCTTCAGTGGGTAGTGGATGCTCTAAGTTTTGCACTGAATGAAGCTTTCTGGAAGAAATTTATCCTGCAGTTTCAGCCCTTCTCAGGCTATTGCGTTCATCTCTGGGTAACTCATAAGTCCTATTCTCTAGCCAATAAAATGGACAAAACCTAGTGTCCAGAGGTGGCCCCATGTGTTTGGGGGGCTTTTTTCTCTTGTGATTACATCTACATCCCCTACTTGTGATGTGGTATGTAGTAATACTGGAAGCTCTATACTTTCTATCTCTTCCCACATGGTAGTTTGCATCAACAGTCATAATGAGATCATGGTGACCTAGTACTGTTGGCTGAGCAGTATCACCTGGTTTGGTGGCAGCTTTTCATGATTCCAAGTTCAGTGCATTCATATAAATAGTCTTTCTAAGGGGCTATATGGATGTATGTTTTAATTTGCATTTCCATTTAGAAAAGAGCAGGGAAATTACTAGTCAACAGAACTTGGTGGGTGAATTGCTATTCCATTTGTAAGTGTCCAAACCTATCCTGATTTTAAGAGCAGTGTTTCCATTGGTTTTATTGGGTACTGTGCAGGTATGGGAGGTACCCTTTGAAGTATACGAATACAATAGATGGACAAGGACTCACCAAGCTGTTTCAGACTTCTGCAAGGCCCAAAGGCTTAGCTTGCAAGTAGCTCAAGGTTTAGTATGTGTACAAATATTTTAAAGTTCAGAAAACACTTGATTTTCTTGAATTATTGGAAAGCTTGAAAGTCAGTCCATGCAGTGGAAATAAATTTTTGAGCCTCAGACTCAGTCCCTTAAAACAAACATTTAAATAATCTTTTTAAGGCACCAAAAAAGGGATTCTGCCTTTATTTTTCTACCCCCCTGAATCCTTTTTATGCAAGCAGTATTATGCAAACAGAGTGCAGGTGCCCTAGTAACCCAGTAAACCACAACAGCCAAAGACACGTGCTGGAAAAAGTATACAGGGAATAAGCAGTGTGCACATCAGATGGCCCTGGGAGCTTTTACAGTCAGAATAAGAACTTACAGTGCTATTAGCTAGACATTTGATGCATCAACATGAAAGGGAAAACTTTTGTGCTCAGCAGATTAGGCTGAGCTGAGAAAAATTTCTGCTGAGAAATCTTTTGAATTCACAACAATTGTTCCTTAATGTTGTGCATGCAAATTAGTGGCTTCTCCTTTAGTGAAGTTTCACAGTAAATCAGGTGTCAAAGATGTTCTTTCCTAGTTAGCCTCACTTTTGAGGCTGAGTCTTGCTGCTGAAGTGAGTACATGGGAGAAGACAACTGCTAAGACTTCTCTTGCTGGGCACCTTCATATCTAGTCATGAGATCTTGCTGCAACTGAGGTTATTATATGTTGTTGCAAATAAGCCAACAACTTCTTTTTCTTTACTACTTGTACGTAAAGAGGATTTCAGTTTGCATGGCTCATGCCCTCTCTGTTGAGGGTGCAAATAGAGGGCAGATGAATGCTAGTGTGCATGGCAGGTTTTCAGAGGCAGGTTTTTTTTATGCTAAGACTTAAGCTAAGAGTGTTGGTGGTGAGGCACTGGAGTAATACTACACCTCTCAGTAATAGTGAGCTTCATCCAGTCCTTCATTGCACTCTGTGGCTTTCTGTACATACTGCTTTCCCTTGGGGCAAATTGTTTTTGTTACAGCAAGCTGAATGGCAGCTGATATAATCAGTAATACCTGGAGCGATAATTCTGCAGGGCTGTAACTTGCATTGGCTGTTGTGTTTGTTCTTCCCAGGGAGTGAAGTATTTAACAAAGAAATGGACAATGCCGTAAATACGTTGCTCAAGAGGATAACTTCTGCGTGCATTTTGAAGACAGAAAGTCGAATGTATGTGATACCATCAAACTGCTGGATTCCAAAACCTGCTGCTCCTTAAAATGTCAGCTCTCTAACTTTGAGACACAAGTTTTGTTAATCTCTGCATTCCTGAGGATGCTGTTAGAACCAACTGTGCTTTAGGGAAATGGGGGAGAAACCCACTAGAGGAGGGATGATACCTATGGGATATTTTGCATGCTGCTGAAAGCTCTTCCTGTTTGTGCTAAGGAAAGGCTATGCATGTGCAGGAGTTAAACTAATCCACCCTGCTAAAAGCTTATGGTTGGTGCAAGGCCAATTGAGTTGCTATAGCTTTGGCTGGCACAGGACCCAGAAAGGCTTGTTTCTGTGTACTTGTGAAGACCCACCTAGCTGTGATCTGGGGGAGTGGGTTTGTCTAGTGTCAGATTCATAGCTCTGATATCAGCATGATGTGAACTTGAAGAAAGGTCTTCGGTCCCCGTGGTTGAATTTCATCTGCCTTAAAGTCAGTATCATTAAACTAGACATGAAGTTGCATCTGGTCATCTAAGTTCCATTTACAGTGAAGAAGGAAATAAGCATCCTGGGGGGATTCATCTTAACTCAGATGGGGTTACATGAATTACCTGTTGGAAGTTGTGTTTCTCTGGACTAGAGATGGGGTATGTAAGCACTTAACTGAGTTTCTTTTCACAATTAGTGTAATGGATGTATTAATACCTCTCATCTTACGGGTGTTTTTGCTGCTTGTGAGCAACTGGAGGCAATCATATTTTTTCCATGATCTATGCCCAGGAAAGTCTGGTTTGAGATATCTGGCCTGTGCCACGAGAGAAACAATGGCATGTTGTTAACACTTTCTGAAAGATCCTCGTACCTCAGACCTGGGAATGAAGTGCCATAAGAGGCATTTTACTTGCTTTTACTTCTCTGAGAAAGTAGCCAATTTGCTCCTGGGAGATTGAGCAAATCTTACTTTTCTTGCTGGATAAGGGATTGGTTTCAGCATGAGTCAATGACAATAAGCTACACTTCATTAGGTCACTTATGCCTTGAGGCAAATCCAAGCAGTCAGAAAAATGTAATAGTCCCCATAAAACATGTCACAGTCAAAAAAATGAAATGGTCCCCATAAAACATGTTGTGTCTTGAGTTATTGTGCCTCTAATGCAAACTTCCTAGCTGCTAAGCCATCTTTAAAGGAGGAATGGAAAAGGAGCAATCAAGAAATTCTGGCCAGTGGGTTTCATGCATTGTGCAGGAGGCAGACCCAGCATGTTAATGTAATATCAGCATCAGAATGTGACTGGATTTATCTTTGCCATGTCTTGAGGACATCCAGGGTGAGGGACATAGGTAGTGTTTTAACCTCAAGTATGGGTGAAGGGGGAAGCAGTTGTGATCTGGCCTTTCTTCTGTCTGCTCACACTCTTCTCAGCCTCTTCTCCTCCCCACCTCACCTATTTTCTGTTGTCAGCAGCTGGGTTTGTTTTGGCTTTTAATGCCTAAACATACCTAGAATACTTTGCGTGCTTTGCTTCGTAGTTTGTGCTTTAGTAATTCCCGAAGCAGATGTCCCCCAGTGTGGATCTTTGAGCTGCAGTAGAGACAGGTCCTGGAAATCATAGAGCACGCAACAAGCCTGGTTAGCCTGCACTGATTTCCAGCGAGATTCTCACCTAGTAAGGTGCTGACTGTTGTTGCAAAAGCTACAAAACAGGTCAGTTTTTGTGGCCCTGGAACCAGTGTTAATATTATTGAAGGTTTTGTTCACTATTTTCCCACCGAACATACAAGGAACAGCAAAAAATTCTGCCCTTATTTGGTAGCTGATATCAGAAATTCCAGATTGGATGAAACAGCAACACTTGGCATGGTAGAGTTTTTGTCCAAGACAGGGAGCAGTAACTTTGGTTAGTAAACTACCTTTGGTTAGTAGACTAACCTCCTTCTGAACAGACAAATTTCCTAGGGTCCTCTTTCCAAAGCTTATTGTCCTGAAAAGTTCTTATTTTAAGTCTTCTCCCAGAGTAGTAAGGGTGGGATATAAATGAGAAATTTTTGTTGCTTGCAGAGGATGGAGGGTAGTACAAGCTTATGGAGAGCAGGGCTTGAAAGTTATCAGATGTACATTCTACTCTCCTAATGGGACTGTCTAATGAGCAGGAGCTTTCTGCAACTGTGTTTATAAAATGATTATGATAGCTAAAATCCCTGTGTGACTACAGTCAAATGACTTAAACCACAACCAGTCATCACTGAAGCATATGCTGAATACTATAGATGAGTGTAAGCTTTCATCCCAGCTAATATATTGAACACTTGAAATGAAGCACAGGCTTAATGGTAATACAGTGAAGTATTTAGTACCTTAATCTTTCAATTCCTATAATCATTTAGGAAGAAAAGCAGCAGTAGTGGCTTTTCAAGATCATGAAGAATTACAAGATGTGATTTGTTGTCTACAGGCTTAAAAAGTGCAGTGTCACAACAGAACATTACTGTCATAACTGAGATCTCTGTGGAAAGGGATCATGTATGTCACAAGAACAGTTCATGCCAGTAAGCTGGTTTTAACTAGGTTTTAACTAGGCATTAAATTCTATATTATTGTTCTATGAATAAATAAGTTTAAGGGTACTTGTTTTATAATGTCTTAAGAGGACCTGATGTTCACAAAAAAGGAGAATGTTTGGTTTTGATACAGCACTATTGTGCTTTGGATGTTTATATCTTAGTTAAAAGGCTGAAATGTTCCATTTGTTATGGCTGATAAGAAAATACATTTAGTTTTTACTAACTGAGTATATACGAAGCTTGAAAGGGAAACGAAAAACAATGATTTTCCCTATATGAACGTATTTGGCATCTCAGTTCAGTGTGTTCACTTGTTTTGAATGTTTTGTTAATTTCTTACAAAGAAGAAACAAATCAGAATAACTGAGTCATACAATTTTCACAATATTGAGATGTTTAGTTGGAAAGTCCAGGTTTACCTCACTGTAACAAGTTATGATTGGAATAGGATGATCTGATTTGTTTTGTTTTCGTGTGATGTTATCAGATAGAACAGAAAACTTTATGTAAATTCTAGAGCCTTAAACACCACCAGCATAATGCAGATATTTGTGCCCTGCACCCTGACCTTGTGCATTCAAAAGATTAATTTCTGCCACTAACTGAAGAGAATGAATTCTAATTATAAATAGACAAAGTTCCTATTTCTGTCGGTCAAGCTCAGTGATTTTTTTTTCCCTTTTCCATGCACAGGCTTGACTGTGATAAAGGTGCAAAATGAGTTGACTGGAGAGCCAAGTGTTCACCTTCCTACCTGGTCCTTGCAAAGGGCAGCTGGGCCAGTGTGTGTGTGTGTGTGTGTGTGGATGTGAGGGGATAGGCTGCCTTAGTCCATCAATTTTCTTTAAGAGCGGAGAGGAAGACAGGCGTAGAAAAAAAGTGATTTATGGCCAAGTGTTTCTCACAGTTTTCAGGGCAGTGCTGGCAACTTGTTCCTGAAAGCTGTGAATTTATTCATCTGACCATAGCGTGGCTGCATTTGGCATGCTTCAGTGCGATGCACTTGAACTCAAAGAGATCCAGGATTTTTGCCCTCACTCCATCCAATTGTAAAGGAATAAATGCTGTTACAATTTTTCATGTATAATCCAAACTGTGTGGAGCTCTGTCCAATATGAAAATTCTGTCCTTCTGTAAACATGAAGGCAAATTAAAATTCTTTCTTTGGAAATTACCTGACCTTGTCTAATCTTCTAATCTGAAAAACAACAAAACAAAATGCCCAAACAAACAAGAAAACACCACCAGGAAAAAAAAAAAAAACCAAAACACAACTGACCCAATATTTGAGTTTAGATCTCCCAAATGGTTACAATTGCAGTTACAACTAGTGCAGTGCAAAAGCGGGCAGATCATATTGTAATCCAAAAAGGATTAACAAAACAGGATCTCTGTGTTAGTTAATGTCTGGTGTTTTAATTGGATGTTGGCACTTTTTGGTGACATAGGTGCATGAAGTTGTAAGGAAAAAAAGCTTGTATTTTAATACATCCAGAAGTTATTTCCACTTTTGATCATATGCATTGTCATCTTTCCTTTGTTTCTTGCCATGCTGATACCCCTGATAGATTTACTTATTCAGCTTTTCACAGACGGGTTGTGTAAGGAGAAATCCCCAGATTCTTTCTGCAGAACTTGTACTAATGTATTTCACTTTGGATTTATGCTGACTAGAAGAAAAGCTGTTCCTCAAGCCCAGCTTGAATGCAGCTCCATTCATTAATCATAAACAATATTCCCATGGCCCTTTGCCAGGTGAGGATACACAGCAGTGCATCTCTGAATCACTCAGGCCAAACAGATGACTAGGAAGTGTACAGTAGCTGTCAGAGGGAAATGCAGCTCGCAGGATCTTTGCTATAAAAAGGTTTTTCCAGAGAGTTTTGCTAATGTTTTCAAAGCTGGTTGTGCACTTGACTGTTGCACAGGGATCGCACTCAGAAACGTACATTTCTGACTGTATTTGCCCACTTGTTTTGATAAAATATTATTCTCAACCCACCCAGAAAAACCCACCCAAAACAAACAAAAAAAAAAAAAAACAAGCCCAAACCAAACAACTAAGAGTGCAAAAGAGTGTGTGGCTGTGATAGTTAGAACACCTGAAGTTTCTGTGTCTCACACTAAAAGTGTAATCGCTGAAGTTTATCAGATTTTGTCAGGCTTCAGTTGGGGTTCCTAAAATGCATAGAGAGTTCCTCTGTAGAAGCAAGCTGTAAAAGCTACATGAAGCTGATGAAACGGTACTAACTGCAGTGTCTTACTGAAGAGGTGCTGGGTCATAGAGTAACTGGTTATAGGACTGATAGTACAGGAGACAGTATGAGTTTAATGAATTCTGATAACCGAACCACATTACAGGAGAGGGTTCCTGAGGCCTGAGTTTCTCACACGGTAAACTTCCAGCATCAGTCTTTCTCTGGCTCTAAGTACCTTAAAGGTGAAATTTTGTGGAAAATAATCTATGGAATGTGCAAGACCGTGGATAGGTAAATAGAAACAAAAGAGAGGGTTGAATGAAGAATTAAGTGCCTTCGTTTGTGCTTGCATCAGAATAATCAAGTACAGTAATAGCTGCTTTCTTTACCTGCATTTAATACAAGGAAAGATTAGGCAGTGAGAGTTCCAGCCATTGAAGTAAAAGAGACGGGAGTTTTCATTACTGAGTCCTACAAAAGGAAAGCCCCTAAATTTCCAGAGAGCTGCCAATGTTAATCAAATGCTTTCTGTGCATCTGGAATGAAAGAAAATACCCTTATCTTTCTGCACTGCAATAGATCACAGAGGGATTACTCAAAAACATGTAGCATAGATGGTTAGACAGCATTCAATGCTGTATCTTAACTGAGAAGGTCAGAAGAGAACACGTTTGCACAAGAATTGTGCTACTCTTATCAAGCTAAGTCTGTTGCTGCTTAGTGTCCTTTCCAAAATGAAGATTCCAAATTTTTAATGGATGTACAGCAAAAGAGGTTGTTTCTGAGTTATTTTTTGAGCTCATACCCCGATCTCACCACTTTAAGTCACAGCAACAGGCTGTATTGTTTCCCTTATGGAATTGTTGGCAGGGCCCATGAGACTAACAGCAAATCTCCTGTGCCAGAAAGGCTCTGAAATGATTCCAAAACTCTCATTTGCAGAGGGAATATTGTCATCCTTGCTGAGCACGGTGTTTCTCCGCTGCATTTCCAGCTCCTTTACTTGTGAGAAACTCTTTCATTTACATAATCTGTACAGAGTAGCAGTTGTTCTTCCAACTGTTGGTGTGTGTTAGGTAATGAAGCCTCTTTCTTTTGGGTCTCTATGTAATTTCTGACTGTGATGAGTGTTAGAGAGCAGATTATCCAAGGCTGAGCTGCAAGATTTGGTATTTGTGCCTTTGAAAATGTTCTCTGCTTTCTCAGACTGGCAACGCAACTTCCGAGTCCTAAACCCCATTTAGATTGACAGAGAGATGACCAGCAGGTGGCAGATTCACCCAACTAATAGGACTGCGTGATGCAACAAACAAATTTGCATGTAACTATTACTGAAAAAGTGGATTTCCTTTGCTTTTACCTAAATTATAGCTTTTGTTTGTGCTTCATCGCCCACTTGGATGATATTGATAGCAGAGCTTCAGGACAAGGACAACTGCCAGGAAGCTACTGCTCTTGCTGGAGTCATTGGTTGGACTAAATCAGTGCTGGTTTTGCATTCAGGGAAGAATTGCTATGAGTGTGTAGGGACTGTTTATTTTAGACAAGTGGACCAGATAATTCAAATGTGGATATACACCTCTGCATCCGAAGGCTGGTATATATTTGAGTATCTTTCTGAACGTGCCTGCTGCAAGCTTTCCACTGACTTGCAGAAACTGCGGATTACATCTCTTTGAACGTTTGTTCAAAGTAGTTGCTTTTGTAAATACAAAATTGTGGTTTTATTTCATGACATGAGAGAAATTTGTCACTCACAGTGGCTTCTTTTTAATGCCAATAGTTTGCTTTTGGACAAAATACAGCTTTACATTGCTACAGTAACACCAAAAATGAAAGGGTATATGCATGGAAAACAGTGACTATAACAATAAAGGCTCTGCGAAGACTGACTGAAGTCTTTAGTGCAGCATGTCACTGGCTTCTATGCAGGACCACTGTAAAAGGAAACCGTGTTTGAAAGGCCAGCGGGAACATGGAGCAAAGCTTTATGTTGCGTCACTTTCATAACTGATGAATCTCCAAGCTTCCTTGCTGTCTCACACTGCCAACTTCCAGAGCTAGTCATGCGATTTGTGTGCGTAACATCCTATGATATTCTTAATCCTGTTTTCTCTTCATGAATCATTTAAGATCTTTTGATTTCTGTCAATTTCAGATTTATTTTGTGGGTGGTTATTGTGTAATTTCTCAACAGATAGCCTGGATGGCTGTTTTTCACTGTGTTGGTGTGCACAACCTCTGGCAGCCCGCAAGTCACCAGACTGGTGTTACTGTAGGTGGGGAAGTTACCAAGATGCCCTTCTCCTTTCACCCCTTAACACCATCTGCTTTTGCAGCCACGATGTGATGTGTGAAAGGAGAGAGGCTGTGTAACTGCTCTCAGTGCTAGCTTACCCAGGATCGTCTGTCAGCATTGCAGTCAGAGGCAAGCCTGCAAGATGCACAGCATAAACAAGCTAGTTCAAACACCTATCTGCAGAGGGAAGCTGCATTGACAAGGACTTGAGTACACAGTAGCATGCCTGTGGTCCCAGGCTGGCCTTGTGAACAAGCATGGAAGCTTAGGCTTGTGAGATCATCACTGTTCTTGGTACTCTTGCTGGCTCAGTCAAAGTTAGATCACATCTCGCTTGCAGCTGCAGTATGGATGCAGACTCTGTTGTGTGCTATTATTTCTGTTGGTGAGTTGGTACCGGAAACTTGAACTAGACTTGCTGCTACTCACTCACAGACAAACACCTGAGTGTATGAGGAGAATGGGTAGGCTGCAAGCAGGCGGTGCTGAACATGGCCTCTGTGCGTGAGCACCAAGGACAGGGTAGATCTTAGAGTACGTGTGCATGGTCACTACAAGCAGCTTGAATATTTAGCTTTAAGAAGTGATGGGGTGGTTTTGGTTGGTTGGGTTTTGTTGGGTTTTTTTTTTTTGCTTTGGGGTTGATTTTTTTACAGGGGGTTAAACCAGTCACAACTTGGAGCTCAGGAACAAGAGCAGATGATCTCTTTGAGAGTACGAAGTCCAAAAAAATCCTGGAAAAGTCTCTTCTAGAACTTACTCTGTGTTAGAAAACAAGTGATTGTTCAATGGAAACTCTCATTGAAGTGCAGACATGGTCTCAATGTGAGAAAGATGCTTGGCTTGGGATTTTTACATTCATTTTAGTCTAGAACTCAGAACTTTCTTGAAAATGCTGAGGAATAGCTTCACTTAGGCATCTGTGTGCAGAAACTGAAGGATTTCATGCTCTCCTTTGTGCCTCATGTTAGGCCTGATCGGTATGAGACATCTTCTTGTGTGAAAAAATGCGTGCAGTAACCCTGGAATGGATGTGGAATGTCCCAGGTTCAAATCCTCACTGACTGAGAGGTCAGGAGGGGCCGTGGTGATTTACACTGCCCAAGGACTTAATCTCTAGGGCGGCACATATGTGAAGGCTGCATCATTTGTTCCTTATCAAAGCTGAGGTATGAATCAGAACTTGTTTCAGAGGGCAAAGTGGGAGGTGTGAAGCTCACATAAAAATGAAGAAAGAACAATCACTGAGTTTATGGTATGATGCTTCTTTCAGTGTTAAAGTGTATATATATATATATATATATATGTATATATATGAAAGAAAATGTAATACACTCTTCGGGAAGCGCATCATTAGTAAGTAGCCTTGTTATATACAAGGTTATCCCCAAAAGTTTGGCCTCTGTTCCCAGTCTTTCTGAAGTTACTTTTTGGAAAGCGATTCTTGGTTACTATGCCAAGTTTATCTGGTAACTGTATGTAAAATATGGAAATGGATTATTATCGGCCCCCAGAATAGCACTGGCTGTTTCATCTGTGGAAAATATGCCTTTTTTTGCAACTTCCTCATTTTAGATGTTTATTACAACAAGACTTTATCTGCCTGGCATCGTATTTTTTTAGTATCAATATAAAGACATTAAAAGCAGTTTAATCCTGATTTAATTATATCCGCAGCTTTTCTAAGCATAATAAAAGTATAGTTAAAGGAGAGATGATATACATATGTAGATTTCTTAAATTAGAGGCTGTATATTTACTTTCATTTATTATGGAGTCTGCTTTCACATATATGTAAGACCTGGTGTGTATGAACCTGTGTGTATGAATCTCAGACTGTGCTTCTACTACTCTACAAGGCACAAATGTACACAGTGTGTTCTTATACTTAAAAGTAAGGTCTTATTCCTGGCAGAAACCTGCCTAAAGACTTGGTTTGCTATGCTGTTTGCCAGTAGCTCAGAATTCAGGTATTTCCAGAAGAAAACTACAAGAGTACTGTTCTAAACACCTTCTGACACTGTCTTATGCACTGACCCAAGACAAACTCCAGTTTTTCCTGAGATTGCCTTGTGCTGTAAGCTTTAAGTAAATCTAAATATATGTTTGGGCCTTGGCTTTCAAAGAACATAATTTGTCAGGGAAAGATTTCCTGTTGTGTTACAGGCATTTATCATAATTATACAAATTTAAGAGGTTTCTAAAATGAAGTTCCACTAGTTTAGGGAGAAATGTGATATCAGTTTTGTATTGGAGGTATTAGAGTCCACAAATTCTTCCTGCCTTGGCATAACTGAAATGCCACTGAAGCCAGTTTCAATGTTCTTCCTTGTTTCTGGCTGCACTGGGCTATGAGTTAGACTCTAGCTTACCTGCCCATCTATGAAGTATTAGCTAGCAGATCGCCTGCTATTACTAAGCACTTCAACAGCAGAGAGGACGTTACATTGTGTGGCTGGTAGTAAGCATTAATAGGGATATGCAAAACACAGCTAAACAATGTTCTTTTGCCTGAGAACTAGGGGGTAGGTGATATTCTGGAGGGCAGCAAATGTAAAGGTACAAATTCTTTATTTCTTTTCACTCTGTATGGTTCAGGGTTTCTGGACAAATCTTTGAGGGAATACCATTAAGCATTCATCTTCATTTGATTAATCTGAGGTTTTCCATTAAATGCAACACTAATAGTATGTTGCAAAATGGTTGACAAAATGGACCTTGTCATGGGTTCAGCAGCAGCAGTTGTTTTTTCTTTAAGCAGTAGCTGGTGAGTACTGTGTTTTGGATTTTTGGCTTAGGAGCAGTGCTGATAACACCAGTGTTTATAGTTATGGCTTAGAATGTTCAGACTGGCCAAGGACTTTCGGAGTTTCA